>RJWJ010006451.1:0-62428 GCA_004363605.1 Indri indri | reverse complement strand
TTTTTTTTTTTTTTTTTTTTTTTCATTATCTACCTGGTTAACTCTTCTACCAAGCTCAAGACCAAGATCGACCTTTCCCCAGGTCACCAAAATCGAGCTTAGGAACAACTTATGGCTGTTTACTTTTTGTGCTGTACTCATTGTCCTGTACTTATTGTGTTGGATTTGTTTTGCTGAGTTTACTTTTATTCCACACCTAAATTCTCAAAGAAGATCAAAGCATTTTAGACCAAGGTCTATATTTTCAGCCATACCACATTCAGTGGATAAGTTTGGAAACAACGTAATCTTTAACTTGTTTCTCCGAACAAACAGCCTTTGCAGAAGGGATGTCTCTTGTTGTTGTTGTTGTTGTTGTTGTTGTTATTGTTGTTGTTGTTTTAGCCACAGGGGAATCCTCCTGTTTTCTTCCGGTCATAAACCACTATAAGCAGGAATGGGCACATGACCCATGAAGGACCAAGAAGCCAGTAAGGCCCCTCTGTGCTCCTCCCAACCCCATAATCCCCATAGCAATTGGCCTGGGGGCTGGGCTGGTAAATCAGGCTGAGCCAGAGCTCTTCCTTAGGAAGTTTTGAACTGGAATTGATAGGAAAAAAATATTTTCTTCTCTTATTACAAGGCTGTACAAATAGGAAGCTAGGTCTGTACTTGGCTTTGATCCCTGCCTAATGGAGAAGTTGCTCTAGAGAAATAAAACTCATTATTTCAAAAAAAAAAAACAAAAACAGAATGAACATCTTTTGACATAGATCATTTTCTTGCAACTCTCACCACGATGGCTCTGATCTTTTGCAATCTTCTTTGAGAGTGAATAAATTCCTTTTTGCTCATTTCATTTGGGAGGGGAGTTCGATTGACTTTGCCACTTATTGCCAGGAAACTGGATTAATTCGCTTTTACTTCTAATTATGAAGGCCATACCCTGAGGCTGAATACTCAGCTTTCCCCACTGAGGCAAATAAATGTTGAAAGGAATAAATGTTGACACCACACAGCATCTATACTACAAAGGGGGAAGATTTGCTTCAAGTGAATTGATTTTTATTTGCACATTGCCTACACTGGAGCAAATGTCAAATGCATCTCCTTCATCCTTTTATTTCGTTCTTATCCTTGTAATCGTTACAACCTCGTCTTTATAGTTAAATCTTGGAACTACAGGGCCCATTAGACCTGACTTTCTGATATAACTCTATTAAGGATTCATGTTTTATTCAGACTGGAAATGTAGGCCTATTGATTTAACTTTAAATAGCACATTATTCGATTGGAGTAGATGTTTGCATTTCTGCAATTTGCAGGCTTTGTGTGTCTAACAGGCCTCGGTCACTCAAGTCTTAGAGTGTGGTGCAAATCACTGGGTTTTTCAGTGAACAATTCAGAACGCAAATAGACTCTCATTGATCGAACCTGAAAGGATGTCTTCTTTAACAGGGAACGGCCTCCATCTGATTTTTTGTCTAGTTGCTTCATTACAATAAAATGTACCTGCTCTATAAGGAGACTAACTCTATAAAGAGAATAATTCTAAGGCATTGGTGTGGTCCGACACATAAGTGTTTGTTCTTCTCCAATATTTTCCAGGGAACCAAATTCTCCTTCTAGAGCTTTCATTGACTAGAACATGCATGTGCACCACAATCCTCCAGCCTTCACTGTAAAAGTTTTGTTCCGCCAAGTTGCTGGGCTCCTCCCACCATCTACACACTACAAAGAGCCCTCCCCACGACTCCAGTTAAAAATCTTTGAGACCCATTAAGTCTTTCATAAATTTTGTAGGATATCTCTTGGCTGGCAGTACACATCCAATAGAACGCACACCCTGGAGCACAGTTACTTCAAACTCAAGACCTATTTCTATTAACCCTCTCTGAGCCTTCATCGCCTTGTCCATAACATCGAGATGATATTATTCGTTATAAAGGGCCAGCATGACCTTTACGTAAAATATCCAACCTACAAGATATTTTAGGAGAGTGCCAAGCACCTGGAAGGTGTTCAACAAGTTTGGGTCTCCATTCTCACCTGTTCTGATTTAAGGGAAGGGGGAGGGCAATCTGAAAAAAAAAGGGGAGGGAAGATTGGGGACTTTAAGTAATTCTTAATAAGCAAATTCAACAAATTTTCATTTGGATTTAGTGCACTTCTGAATATGCAATATGGTCCTAGTACTTCACTTCAGGAGGCAGAAAAGTGCTGGGTGTGCTACTGCTCTGTGATGGATTTTCACACCTAGAAAAAACTTGGAAACTAGTTTGCACGAATGTACTCAAAAGAAAATAAATCAAGATTGTAACTCGCCTATTCATTGAATGATGGACTCAAAAAATGTTAGACAATATTTGATTTCTCACTCTGTTCTTGGTAACATATTTACTGGGAAATTATAAAGTGGAAAATCCTTGGTTAGTAAGAGTGGCGTTTGGCAAGCTGGAACATAGAAAGCTGACTTTATTGGACATTACTTTGGGATCAATGCTTTAATTTGAAAAATAAAATAAAATCCTATGAGACTTGGAAAACTCGGCTTGAGAAAAGGTCCATAACATAAAGGCACTTCGTTACTTATTTATTTATCTGGGAGAGGTGGTCTTCGAGAAAGTTAACACAGCCCATCGGGGAGGAAGAGAAATTAAAATACACAAGCACGTTGGAGTCTGTGTTATTTTCTTATCATTGCAGCTTAGTCCATAAGTGGTAGCGCCATTTCAACGGTGAATTAAATTCAAACAGCGGTTTAGAAGACATAATTAGAAAAGAAATGCATAAAGATATGAGCATAAATTATCATTTCCTGCTAGCTGCCTGTCCACTTGACAATAGAACTGGAAGAGAGAATTTCTTTCTTGTTTAATGAGTGAGCCGAGCATTCCCCCTGCTTTATAATCCTGTCGTGTTCTCAGCTCAGCTGTGATTTACGTTTCCTCCAGCTTCTAAAGCCCGAAATACCTTCTGAGCACCCATATTATCTAAGTGATATACATCCATAAAAAGCCATTAAAATACTAAATCCCTATCCTGTTTTGGGAGCAACAACATGGCTTAATCGGAAGCCTTCTCTCCCATGGCTGCCTCTGCTGGTGCAGGGCAAGAACTGCAGGTTCTTCTTTGAGGTATTTCACATTTCTTTGTACGTTTCTTAGTTCCTAATAGAAGCAGATTTATATTCAGTCATTTGCAGTATTTTAGAAGAACATTTAGAAAAAAGAGAGGACACAGTTTTATCTGTGATGATATCTTTAAATTCAGATCTTGCTTAAAAGGAGTCATTTTGTGCACAATTTAAGAGCAGAAAAATAAAGGCAAGGATTCCTGAAATAAACAACCTCTCTGTTCCGTGGAAAGTTGGAGCACTCCGTATCTGTGGTGGGTAAGAAAACATGTTCCGAAGTTCAAACCCCACCTCTGCCCCTCAGCATTGGGGTTACCTGGGAAAAATCACTTAACTTCTCCATACATCATTTTCCCATCTTCATACCTCACGGTGTTGCTGTGAGAATTAAGCTAAACTAGGAAGCACTGAGAATAGTACCTGGTACTTCAGCACATATGAAACGCCCCGTTGGCGTAAACCGTCACTGCTACCGTGCACAAAGGTAACATACTACAGTTTGGGTGTTTGTCCTCCCCTGACCTCATGTGGAAGTTTGACCCCAATGTTGGAGGTGGGGCCTAATGGAAGGTGTTCGGGTCATGGGGGTGGATCCTTCATGAACAGATTAATGCCCCCCGAGAGGGTGGGGGGTGAGTGAACTTTAATTCTATTAGTTCCACGTGAGAGCTGGTTATTTAAAAGAGCCTGGCACCTGCCCCTCTTACTTCCTCTCCGGACATAGGATGTCTCACCTTCCGCCCGAGGCCCTCACCAGGTGCAGGTGCTGGAGCCAGGCTTCCGGTACGGCCTGCAGATCCCTGAACCGCAGAAAACTTTTCTCCTTATAAATGACCCAGCCTCAGATATTCCTTTCTAGCGACGCAAAACAGATGAAGACAGGGCGTCTCTGTGTCTTGCTGTGCACGGCAAATCACAAACCATTCCCCAGTGTGTGACGACGGAGCTGAGATTAGAACTGAAGTCAACCTAGTTCTGAAACCTTGTCCTCTTCCCGTACTAGGGGTATCATTTTCTGGGATAAATGTGCTTCCTGGATGGAAAACACTGAACTCTTTAGAGCCAGGAATCTCATCTGTGCCTGGTGCTGATTCAGATTCCAATGTCCTGTATTTGAATTAACGTGATGAACGGATGAGGTTTGCTGGAGAGGTGAGTATGTTTTGCACATGGGAGGAATATAAATAATCGGGGGCCAGAGGTCCCATTGAGTGTGGGCTGGATTTAGCGGCTAGCTTGTCATGAACAGAATGTGTCAGAAGTGACAGTGTCTTTGAGATTAGGAGATAAAAGTCATTCTCTCTCTCTCTCTCTCTCTCTCTCTCTCTCTCTCCTCTCTTTTCAATCCCTCACATTGAGGAAGCCAGCTTCCATGTCATAGGAACATTTAAGTGACACTATGAAGAGGCCAATTAGGTGAAGAACTGTGTCCGCCTGATAACGTCCAGCATCAATGCAGCTGTGTGACTGAGCCACTTCGGATGTGGATCTCCTAGCCCCAGGTGAGACTCGCAGTGACTGTAGCTTTTGTGAACATCTTAACTGCAACCTCATGACACACCCTGATCCTGAAGCATGCATGGAGCAAATCCCAGGTCCCTGACCCACAGAAATTCTATTTTAATATGTGCTTCTTATTCTAAGTTGCTGAGCTGTGGGGTGATTTGTTATGCAGCAGTAGATAACTGATACAATTAGACAATCTGTAGGTATTAGTGTTCAGTGGCATAAAGAGTTCCTCAAATAGTTTGCAAATGTTTCTGGGTACCTCCACCATGGTAGGCTTTCTGTCAATACACGTTGATGGATTGTGTTCTTCCTAAAGGAGTCCAGGGAGTCATTATGAGAACTTACTGGATAACTGTCATTCTTTGCCTGTCCTGACCATTTGCCCTTATTTGCCGTTTTCATGGGTTTCCAGAGGATGGAGTCGTTGAGGTTGAAATCTCACTCCCAGCTCACATATGAACGCACAACTTGAGTGTAGCTGATTGGCATATGTCACATCATGCCCCCAGTGTTGCTGGTTCAGAAATGGGCACCAGACCCACATCTGTTCAATCAAGGTATTCCAAGTGACATGGCTGGGAATGGACTCTGTCTTCCTGCTGGACTAGACACGATGTAGAAGCTGGAATGATACAAACCCTGAACCTGTTGCAGCTCACCGCACGGGAAGAGCCTGGCTGGGAATGAAGACTCCACAGCTGACATCACTATTGAGAAGTGCAGAGAAGCCAAGCGCACAGGAGGCCTGCCATACAACCTCACAATAAACCTTAAAAGCCCTTCGCAGGCACGTGATCCAGCTCATTTCCTTTCCGGCTTAAGAAGATTTGATTTGCAATTTCACCATTTGCAACCAAACAAGTTTAACCAATGTAGGGATGTGTGCTAGACCTGCCAGGTCTCACCACCTGCCACACCTGTCCACGTCTTCCCTACCCAACTCGTCAATGAATGATGCCTTGAACTCATTTAAGGTAGCTCAAAGTATCCTCTTTAGGGTAGCCCCTTGAGAAAATCTCTTACCCTCTCTATAAATCCAACCCTTTAGGAAATTGTGGTCAGTGCTCTTTTTTCTGGTTGCTTTGCGTTCACCCAGGCTGTGCAGATGCTGTTGCAAAGCCCCAGTGTTTTCCTCTGTTTAGGAGCCAGTTTGCTGCACATTTCTGAGCAAGCAGCAGGACAACTTTAAATTTCCATGTGACAGCTCATCCATCAGAAGACACACCAGGAACATCGCCGTGAGGGCTCATAAGTCAGGTTCATAAACACAGTGCTTCTCTGGGGCAAGGACAACTTGAGCATATTAACACTTTTTATTAGGTCTTTAGCATTTCATTATTGCCTGGTCCAGCCGAAGCCTGAGGCCTGGGCATTTAATTATTGCAGAGATAAGTTAGCAGGGCACTCTCTCTGTGCCAGCATGAGTTTATTTGTATTTCTTTTTCAAGAATGAGAACAGTTAAGTACCTGTTAATGATGCGTGACATGCTTCTGGGGGCCTGGAACCCACAATTTATGGACAAACAATATCATGACTAGTCCGTAAAAGCATAAGCCCATCATTTCATCAGAAAAAGAGGCATGAAAAGATTACCACTCTGGAATTTTTTTTTTCATCCTTCCAGTGAAGACCTTCAAAGAAACTTGGCAATGAGAAGAAAACACGCCTTTGAGGTGATGGGGCTGAGAGTGACGGCATGTTACAGATGTCAGAAAAGCTTGTTGCGCCCTCCCATGGGGGAGCAGCAGGATCAGTGGGTGCTTTGCTTCTGCTCACAAGACCCCCCTTCCCGTCGTGCCAGGCACAACCTCAGATGATGACGAGGCGGTAATGTGGGGGGGGTGGAGTGCAGGCTGGGACCCGCAGGTGGGTGGGAACCCTGGTTCTAACGCCCACTAGCAGTATAACCTTCAGGAAGTTACTTACCTTCGTAATGCCTCTGATTCCTCATGTATAAAATGTGGGTACTAGTGTGAGGCAGAAATATAATAGGTCGGTACTGCTAATGTGCCTTAATAGTGGTTGGCCAATAATAAGCTGGCTATTAAGATCCATTATCGACACGGTAAACTACTAAGTGTTAGGTCCAGAGCTGAGAGGGAGACACACGAAGCCTCAGGTGTAACAAAAATGCTGTGTATTTGAGCATCTGGGTGCAGATGGGTGGAGGCTGAAAAGAGCGTCCATACTTAGGAAGGGGAGAGCGGTGGGTTTTAGAGGAGGTTTGGATGGAAGTTTTGGGGAGAGTGAATTTTTTCTGAATGGTAACCGGTTCCTGCCGGTGTCACCGCCACCGTCTGTGGTCAGAGTTAAATTTACAACCTCTGGACTCTCCAGACTCCTGTGGCTACTGTTTCACCGGTCTTATGATCACTATCTAAGTTTTCCATTAACCGCATTTTGCCCTATACATACTTTCTGGGTTCCCAGCCTGAGCTGGCCTAATGCTAAGATCCGTTATCACCATGCACGTTCCATTTCTGTAGCTGCCTAAGCTCCGTGAGCCCACCCTGCACACAGCCTATATGCAGCGAATATTTGTGGGAAAAATGTATTCCATGCCATCAAAAGAAAACTTAGATCTAAGTACCCAGGTTCCAGTCTCCACCCAGTGAAAACCCATTCAACTGTGGAGGGTTCCAACTTTCTTTGATCCCCTCCAGCGAAAGGGAACACACAGGAGATGTTCCAGAAAACAGTAAGCACAGGACAACTCGGGTAGCCAGTTATTCCACTATTGGACCTTCCTTCCTTCCTTCCTTCCTTCTTCTGACTACATCCACTGTATACCTACAGTGTTCCAGGCTCTCTGCTAAACAATGGCAAATCCACTGTTTAATAAAACATAGTCCTAGAACCCATGAAGCTTCCAATAAATTATATATTAAAACATATAAATTATATACCAAAACATATACATATGTGCGTATGCATATGATAGGCCAAGCGTTGTGTAGTCTTTTAACAGATGTACTACTTCGTGTCCCCCCGGTGAGACTGCAGTACACACACATTTAACACACGACAGTTCAATTGTATATAACGAAAATAAAAGAGAGTGAGAAAAAAAATGAAACCTATCTAGGAGTCCTTCCATACTCCCTTTAAACTAGACTGTGACCTGTAAGGACCCAGAGAATTTAACAACCGCCAAACACGAGTAAAAAAGAAAATTAATTTTTGAGTTTTGAGTTTCCAAGAGCCCAAGTCCTTGTGATTTAAGTCTAACGTAAGGAATTTTGGGGGGTCATTTTGATGACTGAAAAGTTTTGCTTTAAGCACTCGGGTTTAGAACGAATCTCTGGATCAGGTATGATCTCACGAGGCCATTGACATCTCCAAGAGTCACCTCTCTGGACTTTCCTCCTTCCGTCATTGGACCAGCCCTCCGTGAACGTGCTCGGCCCTGGGGGTGCAGACACACCGGTGAACGAGACAGATGCGGTCGTCGCTCTGATGTAGCTCGTGCCAAAATGCTCGGTGACGGCCACAAGTCCCTCAGGAGCCCCAAAGCTGCCGCCGCCCTTGTCCTCTGAGGCTGGGTGGAGGATGCGGGCTGAGACACAGGTTCCCATCAGTCTGTCAGAGGCACGACTAAGACTAACCGCTGGTGCTGGGCCCCAAGGGCAGGCGAGGGATTCCTTCTGCGATGGGGAAAGAGGGAGAAGGAACGGGAGACACGGAGAGATGGGCAGCGGGACAGGAGGAGACGGGACCGCGGGAGAGGGCGCAGGAGGCCAAGGGGGGAGGAAACACCACGGAGGGGCAGAAGCGGAGGGAGGGGTGCAGAGGAGAGAGAGAGCAGACGGGCTTAAGCAGAGACGGGGAGACGGTCGCTCAGAGAGGGCGAGCGTGGTTAGAAACGGGAGGGGGCAAACAGAGACAGGCGTCGGGAAGAGGGACAGGGAGCGAGAACGTGCGAGACGAAGCGGAGACGGAAACGGCGCAGACAGGTGACATGCACAGAGAGGCGCGCCTGGCACGGAGACCGGCGGCGGGGAGATGCTCTCGGGCAGGTGGAAAGAGACACGCGGCGGAAGGACAGACAGGAAAGGACGGCACAAGGAGACACGGGACATGCGAGTGCGCACTTCCGAGTGGGTCGTCCGCGTCCTCGGTCCCGCGCTCTCGCGGACGCGGCCTGCCCTTCGCACACCCGCTCGGCCACGACCGAAGCGCGCGCCCTTCCTGCGCCCGAGCCCGCCAACTCGGGCGTTCCCGCCTCCGCTCGGTTCCGCCTCGGCAGCAGCGTTCCTTTGCTGTCGGGAGAAATCTCACCCAGCTTGGACGAAATTAAAATTTAACGAAACGTCAGGTTGCCCCAGGACGAATGAACAAATGGCAGCTGTTTAATTAGAGCTTAAACGTGATGAGACGGCCCTGCAGGGAGAAAAACACCGGAGGAAAAATGTGAGACTGTTAAACATCGAGCCTGAAACAAGGACTTCAGCTGAACATAAAAACAGACGCTCTTGCGCAGCAGAAACCGTCAGCCGGCCGGGGCCACGCAGGCTCCGAGGGCTGGAGTCTTGGGTGGAGGTCTCCGTCCCTCGTGCCGGTCTCACCTCTGCCCCTTGGCTGCTCTGGGGGCTTCTTCAAGGAGAAGAACGGATCTAAATTAATTTTGCGTGTCCACGTGCAGTACAGAACCTGAGGCGGAGCGGGCACATCAAAACAAAACCGAATACAAAATAGCACAGGGGACTGCGGTCTCTCATAGCCTCGATTGTCTGATACCGCATTAAGTGCAGATGACTTGGAAAAGGGCAAAACATGCTTCCCTTCTTTAATCCTGGGCCTGCCACAGTGACCCGAGACTCAAGATCTAAGATGCACCTTAAAGGAGAACGTCCACTTAAGACAAACTTATGAAATGTCCTACAGTTAACATAAAACAAAAAAGAAAAGAAAACAATGTTTTTCAGGGAAGATTCGCAGAGAACTCAGACGCCTTCCATCCCTCCGAATCAACTGGGTTTCTTTAGATAAGAAAATAACAAGTGGCAGAATTTTTTGAAAAAATATCCTTCTATATATAAATTAAATATAGTTCCATATCATAAATTATATATTTCTTTCACAATGGATTCACCAAAAAGACACATGTGGTGTCAGGAGGAACCTGAGAGAATCCAAGTCCCAAAGCAATCTGAGAACATTCTCCCAAAGCCTCATTTAAAAATAAAAATTACAAGACCAATTGTGACTAGCATTTTTCCCCTTGATAAATTATTCACCAACTTTTCCTTCAAATAGGAAAGCAAAGGAATACTAATTTACTAAGATGGCTGAATGTACACATCAGATGCTTTGCTAAATTATTATAATCCAAAGCAATCTTGCTGTGATGTGTTTTTCCAACATGTGTACGTAATATTTCAGGACAGGAACTCATATTAATGAAACCGTTTGCTACAAAGCTATTTCCGTTCTTCCTGTATCACATCAAATCCAACTCCATCATTTCGTAACTAAGTCTTAGAGCTGCACTGCACGACGGACCTTTCTGCAGTGACAAAAATGTTCTGTGATCTCCGTTGATCAAGGCAGAGGCTGCATCTCCTGAGCCCTTGACGTAAGGCCAATGCAACCAAGCAATGGGATTTTGAAATTATTGAAATTTAAATAACCACACGTGGCCAGTGGCTATCGTCCCAGACATTCCAGTCTTACATGGGTAGATTTATTTCCCAAGACTACTTAAAACAGCATTGGAAATGAACAGTCCTAGACATTGACTTCCTTATAAAAATACACACAGAAAAATTGTGTCATTTACATTATTGGAAGAAAGAAATAATTTTAACAATTTCCTTCTTAATAGAAGGAGAGCATTTCTTTTTGCTTATTGCTTTGTGGGTTTTTGTTTGTTCGTTTTTACAAAGGTCTCTTGAAATGCAGAATAATGGAGTGTTCAATGTAGATGACTCTTTTCCTGTTAACGAGAATCATAGTGTTCATCAACCTACAAACGCTTAGAAATCTTAAAGATTCCACCATTGCTTCCAAAGCATCTACTTTGGAATAGGAAGCTTGTCTGCTTTCATAGGAGAAATGGACCATTTGGCCGGGGACTGTGGCCCACACCTGTACTCCTAGCATTTTGGGAGGCCGAGGCCGGAGGATCGCTTGAGGCCAGGAGTTCAATACCAGCCTGAGCAAGAGCAAGACCCCATCTCTTACCCACCCCCCCCAAAAAAAAAGAAAAAGAAAAATTAGTTGGGTGTGGTGGTGCACCTGTAGTCCCAGCTACTCCAGAGGCTGAGGCATGAGGATTGCTCGAGCCCAGGAGTTTGAGGCTGCTGTGAACTATGATGATGCCACTGCACTCCAGCCTGGGTGACAGAATGAGATCCTGTCTCCAAAAAAAAAAAAAAAGTGTATATATATATATATATATATATATGGATCTCAAATATATATATATATATATATAATCATTAATTTAGCAGTTTCCAAGAAGTCACACTTTCCAATGTGGCCAATGACATGCTCTTCTCTAAGCAATGCCACCCTATGGAACAGGATTCAGGGGACTACAGGAATTGACAGCTTGAGATGCCTTTTTTCGACAATCACATGGCTTGTTTTCATGCTCAAGTGGTCACTTCCTAAACGCATATGAGGCTGGGTGGACGGCAGCTGTGTGGGCCTCATCTGGAGAAGGAAAGTGAGGAGAGTTACAGTCACACGGGATTAAGGTGCCTGGAGCGTTTGGGGATATCTGTCAAGTGTGCTGCTCACGGACACAAACCCCTATAAATTCCATTTGAAAGAGGAACCCTGGGCAAGCAATTTTAGTTATTGGATTTGAGCTGATCCTCTTACCAGACTGGAAAAACCACCCCTGCCTCCCTCAATACTCCAATTTTAGGACGTGCGTTTGCTACTGGAACAGGCGAAGCAAAGAGGCCTCAAAACCAAACTTAGTGGTTGAGATTGTGCAGTTATCAGGGATGGTCGACACCCACAACTGAGCTAATGGTCATGGTGGAATTTGGAAATGACGTTCAGCAGCAGCCCAGAACTGGCTGAGTGCTGGAGCATCTTAAAACAGTGTAAACAGGCAGAGCAGCTTAACTCAGCAGGCAAGGTCCTGATTAGGTAGCTGTGGGCACGTAGGACTCCATTTCCTGGAGTCCTGAGAAAATTGCTCTCCCCCCTTTTACTTACATTCTTCTGATTGGAGCTGACACCCCCCACCCCAGTTTAGAGGTGCTGCCTGGTGCGGGCCTGCCGCCCGTCAGCACCCGGCGCTCCTCCGCCCCTTGCAACGGGTTCACGCCCGAGGCCCATCCTGTCGGAGTGGGTGTTCTTTTGCTTGTGAGCAAAAACATCCTACCTCACACACAGGCTCTTTCCAGACAACGTCTCTCTGGCATAGCTGCTACTCTCTTCGTTCTACAGGTGACGATGCAGATGTCACAGAAGCTGATTGTCTTCTTCAAGATCATAACAAAACACAGCGGCAGAAATAGCATTCAAACTAAAGTCTGGAGGCTCCAAATTACATTCAGCGGTTCATCCCAGGAACTAACCGTAGTAGAATTAGCAGTTATCTGTGACTTTGTCACCAGTCGAAATTATAGATATTTTCATATTCTATTATAGTCATGGCAGATGTTTTTAAATGTCATTTATATTCACTATTCTGAAATTATAGTTGCTATTAGACGTGCAACTAGATCTTGTTGCTGATACAGTAATAAAGAAGTGTATGTTATTCCTGTTTCACAGACTGCGATAAATATATCTCAGTATAATTCATCTCCTTTGTAATGCTACGTCTTTTACTTTATACGTGCAAAAGCAATAATGTGAGGAGGGTCTACAGGTGTCATCGGGCTGCCAGAGGATCCTCAGGACACTGCAGTACTACTCTGTGAGCTCTAGGACAAGGACTAAGTTTGTTCTGTTTACTACTTTATCCCTTGTGCCTAGAACCATGTTTGGCAGATCATAAACATGCAAAAAGAATTTGTTGAAACAATTCACATAATGAATTTTGTCAATAAAGAAACGGAAGCTCAAAGGATTTGGGTGCCATTGCAGGGATCCCACGGCCAAGAAAAGGAGGAAAGAGGATGTGAACACATGCCTGTCTGGCCCCACACTGCACACTTCTCCGCCCCAAATCCTGCCTCTCAGGGGACACGGGGGTCCCCATTTCATCAAATGTAAAGCCTTTGCAGAACGAACTCTAGACAACCGATAAAGACGCAGCAGCTGCTCCGTTGTATGAGCAGGTTGTGTCTGTGCTGTGCTTTTCATTGTTACGGTTCCTGTCTAAGTTCATCTTGAGGTCTCTTTGTTGAGAATGTCCACAAGCCCAAGGCAGCCACCCCTTAGGAAATCCCTGACAGCAGGAAAGTCAGTGTAGGGTGTGTCCATCAGGGGAGATGCAACGAGGAGATAAAACAAAATGCACGCGAGAGAAAACATTCCTTACCGACAGATCCCAGAGAGGTCAGGGGTGCCAAGGGGACGTCTGGACGTGACAGGGAGCTCAACCAGCAGGTGGCAGCAGGAGAGAGGACCGGTGGGACTGCACCTTTATTACTGTCTGCAGGCATCATCCCGAAGGCTTTCATGCGGGGACTGTGACTGGCTAGTTCACAGAAAACGTGCGGGAAGTCGGGAACTTCTTTCTGTAACTCTGGTGTTGGCTATTAGATTTTATCATGGTCAGCAGCTGCAAGATGTGTTGGTTTTGAGTCAGCGAGATGAGGAACAAGCCGGCTGTATCGCAAACAACCACACCTGGGGAGAGGAAGTTTTAAGGAGGCCAAAGGTGACAGGTAAGGATAGGTTTCAAATGACTTATGTCGGCCCTAAAGATGGGTATCAGGGAAGCAACTGTAGTGAACAAATTATGGCAGTCTGGAAGCTGCAGTCTGCACACACCTGGGCTCAGACTTCCCCCACTTTCTCCCCTTCCTGTTGCAATCGTGAGCAACACAAGGAGAGATGTCAGTGGGGTTTCTCCAGGTCACGTCTTCACCAACACTAGATCTTGGACTCCTGCCCTCCCATCCCGGGCTCTTCCCAGCACACTGTGAAACCAGCAGCATCTTCAGATGGTCTGGCCAGGGTCACCATGCAAAGTGAGGACTGAGTTCCAGCAGACTGACACAGCAGAATAATCTCTGTTGTGGTTTAGAGGATTCCCACGTGCCGGATGCTGTGCAGTAGCAACTATGCACATTCGCTTGCTGAATACTGACAACGACACTAACAGGTGGGGTGTCAGACAGGAAAGATGAGAGATGCTGCTGTAACAAAAAATCCCAGCACATTAGGGGCTTCAAAGAGCAAAGGCGTATTTCTTGCTCTCTGATGTGCCCATCACAGCTTAGCTAAAGCCTCTGGCATGCACGGTCCGAACGCCAGGAACCAGGGGCTGGAACAGCCTCTATGTGAGCAGTGGATGTTCACGTGGAAATAACACTCTGGAGTTTCTTGCCATGGCGATAACATGTTCCAGCCCAGAAGCGATACGGTTGGTTGACCTCTGGTCACAGTTCAATGGCCAGTTACATTGGTTCTACCCAACAGGACCAAGTGCCTGAAAGATGAAAATATTTGCAAACAGCACTAATGACTATCACAGGGAGTTGCTATTATTAGCTCTATTTTAGGATGGGGAAACCAACCCCCCCTCAGAGAGCTAAGACGACTTGCCCAGAGTCGCCCAGCAAGGAATGTGGGAGCCAGGCTTAGATCTGGGCAGCCAGACTCCAGGGACTGGCCACTCAGCTGCTGGGCACTTTCTACTCAGGCCAGAAGCTAGGCTTCCCCGAGCAGTCGATGTTCTCTGTGGCTGAAGTCCGGAAGGTCTTCCAACCCAGGTGTCACCTTCGCAAAGCACATCATCAACTTTATTGTGTGCATTTTATCTCGAAGCATGGTGTGTACGCACAGCTACGGAGACAGCCCAACAGAGCTGAAACAAGAACGTGGTCACCACACAGAGATGCCTTTGGGTGTCATCACCAGGGACAAGCTGCATGTTTGCCGAAGTGAGAATCTAAAATATTTAAAAGCAGAGATGGAGTCAGGTGTAAACAAACAGTATAGACACACCAGTTCAGAGGAGTGAAATATCAGCCTAACACTTTTCGAAATCATATATTTTATTGAAACCAACAGTCATTTTTAGCAAGAACAGCTGTTTTGAATGTGCATTAAAAGAGTCAATGTGTTAAATGTAAATATATAAATGATACCATAATTTTTGGTAGCTCTGCTGTGAGTTTCTTATTTTTTTTTAATATTTCTGAAGATTTGAAAAAATGTGGAAACGGCTCAAGCCTTTTGGCTACACCACAAGGCACTGGTTTCCCCGGAAGGCTGCAACTCCAGAGAGAACTCCCTTCCCTCTGCCCAGCGACTCCTTGCCATAAAACACCCCCAAACTGGGTTTCCTGTGGCCTGAGAGGTGGACACTTCAAACCACCCTCAGACGATTTAACAAAGCCGATTTCATTAGGATGGGTCAGAAATAGAAACTCATTATTTCAAGGAGGGATGCAATAGCCTCTAGACAAGCTGTCTTAGAGAAGATTGGGTTTTTCTTCTGAAATCCATCCCTTTCGGTTTTAATATAGAAAAATGGAAGCAGGACTTCAAATGCTTTCTTTAGAACAATTTGTAAGATGACAGAGATGGATGCTAGATGCCATTCCCAGAAATTGAGCCTGGTGAGAACTCAGGCGCTCTGTCTGCTCCTAAGGGGCCCCGTGGTTTTAGGGAAGTCTTTTCTCCCCTGTGGGAGCTTTTTCCACATTAAATTATGGGCAGAACAGCAATTGCCACTAGGGATTATCCACCCGGGTATTCAAGCAAAGTCTCGAAGCGCCCCAGATCCCAGCTGGGTGGGGAGGGTGCAGTTGGCACACAGCCTTCCCACTGGGTGTCCCCTGGGGTCCGCCTCTGCCGTCAAGAGCCCCCTCACCTGAGGTCACGCCTTCCCAGGGCAGCAGTCCCGGTGCCCGAGAGAGGCGGGATGTAAAGGCCCACTTTGAGGTCTGCAGGAGAAGAAAAAACCATCAAGTCTGCAGGAGGAGATTAAGTCAGCGAGGTTAATAAAAAGTAAGTGAGAGACAGAGTCGTGTCCTGGATGAGAAGTGAAAAACGATGTTTGAAGAAGGATCAAGTTATCAGCTCTATCGAATATTGCCGATCATTTGATTAAGAAGATGGTTGTTTGTTCTCTACCCAACTCACCAGTGAGAACTGAAGAAAAACACGTGCAACGAAGCACTCAGTAAACCAAAAACCACTGTCATAATGCACAGTGGCATTATTAACTGGGTGCCTATCCTGTTTTACCTGAGATCAAAACCTCCTGTTAAACTCTGCCCTCGTGATAAACTATTACAGGCTGAAACACAGCAACAAAGCTCCCTGGGAAGAATGTAGACAAATGACAGAATGAGAAATCTCTGAGAAGAACGTAAGCAGTTGGCCATTTCAGGTACAGACGGTGGGTAGAATTAACGCCACTCTCAGGCAGCCAGGTGTTGCCTATGGAGAGGGCTGAACGCTCAGGGCGATGTGGAGAGAAAGGCGTTCTTCAAAGAGCACGCACAGTGTCATCAGCATCAAGCTGGAATCTCCTGGCTCCATCTGCACTGAGGCCAGACAAGCCCCACACGCACAGAGCCTGGTGGCTCCCGTGGCACAGACAGCAGGGTTTAACAACATTTCTGCACAGATGTTTCCAAAATTGGGCCACGCTTTGTTCCCTGAATATTGAGAGGCAGTGAGACCACAATGGCATATTCAGTATTGAAAGTTGCAACAGGAAAAGTTTCGCTCAAGGGCTTTTGAGTATCGGGAGCCATAAACTAAAGCTTTTAATTCCATAGGTAGAGATCTTGCTGCATTATTAATGGGACCCACTTATCTAGACCATCCAGAAACAGAGACAGCTGTACCCCATGGAAAGAAGAGCGGACCCCGATCCCGGAGGCCTGTGCTTTGATACCAGGCCGCCGCCCGGCAGAGGCATCAGGGGACTTGCCAATTTCTTCCTTCTGTGCCACTTTGGGCAAGATACCTGGTGTCCACGAGCCTCAGTTTCCTTATCTGTAACATGTGGAGCGCAGCACCTATGTCATAGGTAATTGGATGATGAAAAGAGAAAACCACATAAAATAATAAATGATAGGTATGATGATGTCATTATTGCTGTCATTGTACATTTCCAGTTTATTTCATCTCAAACCTGATTTCTGTCTTGCCACTTATGAGCTATGTGAATTGTCACCTGTAAAATACAGGCAGAATTGCCTGTGTGCCATACCTTGGGGAAGTGATACATGAATTAAACGACCTAAAGTGTTTACAGGTGATTATTAGGCTGTGCAGTAATGCAGAACTGTAGTAGAACTGTGCACTAGCATTTATTGAGCCCTTATTTGGTGACATTTACTATGCCCAGCATTTTGCATAGATTACCTCATTTTATCTTCAAAATGGCACTAAGAGTTAAGAACTATTAATAAATCCATGTTACAAATGAGGAAACAGAGGCACAATGTTAAGAAACACGTCCAAAATCACACAGCTAAGAAATGGCAGAGCAAATATTCAAACCCAGAGAGTCTAACTCCAGTGCCCAAGCTCTCAATCACTCACTTAGCTACTGTTGGACACAAAATATTAACCATGATCAGGGTAATGGCAAAAGGTGACTCCTTGCTTATAAACTAATCCATCACAGACTTTGCAAATCAACACTTGTATATATTTATTGATTGATCACGAGATGAGGAAGAGAAACCAAAATTTAAAGCTAAGCCCTTACGAATAAGAAGATGCTGAGACCATATCTTAGAAATATTAATAGATATCAGTGGTGAACGTGGGCTCAGTCTACATGCAACATTTGGATCATGTGTACATAAAGCAAGTCACACTTTTGTTTCCCTAAGGATCAGGTTCACCTGCATGAAACAGGGGCTTAAACAAGACAGAAATGCATTCCTCTCTCATATCAAGAGATCCTGGAGGAGGCAATGCAAAGCTGACGTGTCATCTCTGTGGGCCCTTTGATCTTTTTGCTCTGTCATATAGCTTCCATTGTCAAGGTTATGTCATGGTCCAAGGCAGATGTCAGCACTCCAATCATCTCATCTTAGTTAAAAGCAGCAGAAAGAAGAAAGAGAGGGAAAAAAGTGTCCTTGTCTCCAAGCTGAGTCAGCTCCCTTAATGTGGCCCATGCAGAAGCCCAACACACCACGTCCACTTACATCTCACTATCCGTGGCTTGGTCACATGGCTTGCTCAGCTGCAAGAGAGGACGAGGAATGTAGACGTTTAGCTGGACTCATCGCTGACCCATACGAAATTCTGTTATGAAAGAGGAAAGGAAAAACAGGCATTGCACAGGTAACCAGAAGTCTGCTACATCCTTTAAAAATGCACAGAGCATGGTACTGTCTTGCATACTGGCATTTCTCACCCTGAATTGGAGCACCATTTTTTATCTGCCTGCTCCCCAACTACACTGGAGATTGTCGAGAGCATGGACCACGTCTCATTCCAGCTTATTTTCCCGAACGCCCACCACGGTGTCTGCCATGTAGGAGGCAGGTTACCCGCAATCGCTAAGACCCTGCTGTCCTCTCACAATGGTCGTAGCATCCTCAAGAAGAAGGGGTCTCTAGAGGTGAAGCTTTAGTCAGTGACTTCACCACTTCCCTTTGAGGAGCAGGAATTTTAGAAGACCAAGGCCACCACTCCCTCCTCCCCTAGTAGCCCAGCAGGTCACAAACCATACCAAATGTAAGAGTTTCGAGACCCAAAGGAGACACAAGACGCTCTCAACATATGGCTGCTTTCAAACAAATACAGACTGTCCACCGTGTGCCAATAATTCATCCAGATTCTGTGAATAGAGAATTATAAAGTCACCCCTCAAAGACAGACGTTTTCTAGGAAAGAGCTGTGGGCTGTCTGGTCATCAGTTCAACCTCTGCCCAGTTGGTGATTGTAAGAACATTCTCCCTGAACCAGGGGGGAAACAAGCAAGTGAGATGATCTGTGGTCTCCCCGACCAGGCATCTCCAGGAAGTTGAGCTTGACGGGATGATCTCCAAGGTTCCTGTCAAAATCAGATACAATCCGTGGTGTTATAACAACAGAAGCACAACTGAGACAGAGGCAAAAACTCTAATGCCAGCCAGGGAAAGGCAGGTTAATTAGTCGGTCAGGGCTGGCTGGCAAGATGCTGCTGTGGAGAACTTGGAAGAGAAATGCCAAGAGCTGAATGTCTGGGTTTGATTTCCAGCTCAGTCACATCCTTGGGAAAGTCACTTAAACTCTCTGTGCCTCAGAGTCCCCATCTTTAAAATTCTTGGTCCCTGCCTTGTGGGGTTGTTGTGCTCCATGGTAAATGTCCAAAGTGCCATTGTTGGCATCACGGTCGCTGTGAATGGAGAACACACACCTGTTCTACGGGAGGCATCTTCCCAGCCCCAGCTGGCTGCAGCCAGAGTTGCCAGATCTTCAAGTAAGTCAAGTCAGAAATCTCAATGTCAAGTAAAATTCCTAAAGTTAAATCTTGAAAACAAGTTTACAAGATGTAAATATGTTGGATGGGCCAAATAAAACACACCTGTAAGATGCATTAGCCTGAGAGTCTAAACTGCCCGTGCCACATGGGCGAGGCAGGCACTAACCCCAGTGCTTAGCTCAGCGGCAACGACACCGGCACCTTCTCCCGTTCCCCGTGTTCACTGAACACCAGGCACTCTGAGGCGCCATTCTGAGGCAGGCAGCAGCATCCCCGTCTGCAGATGGGAATATCGAGGCTTGGGGAGATTGAGAGACTTGCCCGGCACTCACAGCCTGTAAGTGGCAAAGCGGGGATTTGAAACTCGGTTTCCCTGAACCCAGATACAATGTTCTTAACTGCCGTTCTACAGCCTCTCCTGTTCTGCGGCACATCTGCTCTTCATCTCTCCTGCCCGGGGGCAGACACAGCCAGAGCGGCAACTGGACCAGATGCCTCCCTAGTTCTAAGCAGCGTCGGCTTCCTCACCTGCCTCCCTCTGCCTTTGACACAAGGAAGCCGCCGGTGACAAATGACAGCTTGCAGAAGCTTCCGCTGGCAACGTGCCTGCTAAGCATTAAGTAGAAGCTGTTGTTTCCCCTGCAGACATTTCTGTTTGGGCTTGTATACATTCACGTACCACGTTACAGAAATCACATTTAATTAAGCAGAGTGAGCCGACTCAGCGCATACCGAGTGCCTGTGAGGTCCCCTTTCCCACCCCCACCTGCCTTCCTGCTGCAACTGCCCAGGAAGGCACCGGCCAGGGCAGAGCGGCAAAGCGTTCAGTCCATTTTTCCCACCGATTTCTGGTTACACCTGAATAAATGCTTACTGAAAGCCACCACGTGCAGACTAACCAGCGGCCACAGTGTGCTGTGGCCTTGGAAGGACTTGGAGCAGGTTTTCTCCTCCTCGGTGCTACTGACCTCGGGCGCCAAGTGAGTCGCTGGTGGCAGCTGTCCTCTGCATCGTGGGATATTCACTCATGGGGTATCACGAGTGACCGGGATCGCCAGCTTTCTCCAAGAAAAATCAGAGCTCATAGTACCTTAGAAGTGCTAGTAATCACCAGGTATTATTTAAATGCCACTAGAACAAAGAAAGAGATTAAATGCAAGTCCCAAAGGAAATGTACGCACGCACACGTGCGCGCGCACACACATATTCCTACAAACACACGCACATGTTCAGGGGAGAGAACACAAGTGAGCTCTTTAAAAGCCGTAGGTCACAGTCCATGTCCTGAGCAGCCCCAGGCGCAAGGACCCTGGGCTTCTGCAGACAGCTAAGCAGTGCTCGAGGATTTAGTGAGGGAGTTACGATTAGCTCCCAGGTGGCATGGCACGCGGAATGCCATTTGATTCGAAAATCAAATCAGAATTCTTGTAATGTTCAGTTAACCCAGGGTCTTTCCAGCACTTCTCATCGGGGCAGAAATCCGATGGAAAGGATTTTCTGGCTCTTGTAAACACAAGGTGTGTAAATATCCCTAAGCAAGGAGCTCTCCTTTGGAAGAAATTAAACACTCCATCTCCAATTAATGAAAATCCAATAATTCGGTCGTATCTCCTGCTCAGCTCACTGTGTTAATTACAAAAGCCTCAAACTCCTTCTTACAGGATGAGGTTTCTCAATCCGGGCACTGATGACCTTCTAGACCAGATAATTCTTTTTTGTAAGGGGAGCTGCTCTACGCATTATAGGGCACTTAGCAGTTTTCCTGACCTCTACTCACCAGGTACCGGAAACATCCCAGTGTGACAACCACAAATGGTTCCTGACTTTGCCCAGTGTGCCCTTGGGGACAAAATGCCCCCAGTTGAAAACCCTGGTCTAGGATAATTATTCTAACCATAGAGTAGAAATAATTACATGGAAGTAACTTCTCCCACTTCTCTTTTGCTGGTTATATCCATTCAAGCCCTCTTGAAATACTGCATGCAGAATTGTGCCATGTCCTCACCTGCCACGGTTTGATTAGGAAAGATTCACTTGTTGTACCTGAGCAATTGTGAGTGAGATGCATGTCTGCAGTGATGGCAAATAACGATACAAAGTGCTGTGTTTCCTTTTTGTCCCTTAAGACTTGCTCCTGGGTCCAGTTATGAGACATAAAAAACAGCAACTCTGGGTAGAGAAAGGCCTGCGTGTTCGTTACCTGAGCAGCTGTGTCTCGGGGTCCCGGGAGAGGGAGCGAGCCCGCACGGTGTGTGGGGGTGCGTGCACTCATTTACAGAGCACACAAAGATTTTCTTCCAGGACGGCAGCAGCAGCAGCTCATTTTCAGGCATGACAAGGATTCCAGGTAATGGCACGATGGAGACCACTCACTAATAGTCCCAGAACAAAAGGTGACGTCCCTGCTGGTGGCTGAACTGGCCGGACTCTGCCCACACTGCACTAATGAGGGGCCATGGGCTGTGTGATGGCAACTGGGAGACCGACCTTTGCCACTGTGGGCAGCCCCCAGTGTCCCACCCCTCGGTGCCACAGGGAGGGTCAGAGTGCACTGGGGCAGCAGTCTGCCTTGGCCTCAGGCCCAGTATCCCAGCAAAGAGTCAATCTCCACTTCAGCTCTGAACACGCGAGGTCAGAGCCCTCGGAGCCAGTGTCTAAGAACTCTGCCACGACCCACAGCAGAAGCGCGCCCTCTCTCTCTGCTCTAGGCTGACTGGCTCGCCCTAACGAGGGCGATTAGATTCTGGAGAACACACTCTTTGAATGGGGAATCGGAATGTGTGTTGTATTAGGTGCCACCTTATTAAAAGGACCAGAATATTTGAAGTTAGGACGGTCCCAGAAAGTCCAAGCCAGCATGCCTATGAGGAGGCAAAACACTAAAGACGCCCAGTAGCTCATGCCAGTCCCATGTGTGCATGCACCTTGGACAGACACACACCACGTGTCCGACAGTGAGCAGCTGCTGTGTGCCAGGCTCTGTTCTTGGCACTGCGGATACGGTGGTGAGCCCAGCAATAGCGGTTCCCGCTCCCCTGGGCCTTGCATTTTAGTGGAGGAGCAAAGCAACAAGCAAACAAGAATTTAAAAAGATAACTAGCAGATGGTGAATGCACTGGTTTGAAGGCCTCCTCCCGACAGTCACAGATGGCAGCCGTCTTAGCCACGACAGGAGTGCACTTCCCAGGCCCCTGGGGTCGGGCGAAGCCCTGTGCACAGTTCTCTGACCATTTATGAGCAGAAGTGATGTGTCTCACTCACAGGCAGGAGCAGTCCATTGACAGCACGAATCCTCGAGGACCAGTGACATTCAAAATAGGGGCTGCTCCTACAGCCTCGCTCCTGGGTGACTATGGGTCAGTCCTCCGGCTGACCCGAGCTGGCTGTGCAGTGCGCCTTACTCCGGTACAGGTCAGAATAGTAAACTGCATCTGACGGGGGAAGCTGCACAAAGTAAACCTTTGTTACTTACAGTCACAGAGATTATAAGATTGTTTGAGAACGGAGTTGGGAAAATGAGAACAGCAAGAGCAAAGGCCCTGGGGTAGCAACATCTTGTCATGTCCAGGCATTCTACACACACACGCCTACATGCGTACACATGCGTGCACACACATGCACACATAAACACCCACACGCAAAGGCAGATGGAGAGAGACAAGGGGGAGGCAGGGCACGAGGAGAGGCTGTCCCGCGGACCCCTCCAGGCACACCCAGGAGATCTAATCCATTCAGTGCTGCACGTGAAACATCGCAAAACCCAAGCCGTGGCTGCATTTTCCCCCCAGCGGTCTCAACTTGACTTACTGTCAACCTTAGAATATTTATTTGCCTTTGCTCATGCAGAATATTGAGGAATCTCAACCCAAAAATGGTCTGGGGAGAGAGAGGTACAGGTGAAAGTCTCCAAATGTTAACAGTATATTTGGAGGAGTTTAAAGCCGACGACAGCATTCACCTTCCCGGGACCTCGGCTAACAGGCCTGTGGTGCTCTAATGCCTTCTCAGCAAGAATGAACTCAGAGCATCGATCGGTACTGTGCCTCAAAGTCAAGGAGCCCCTGCAAGCCTGGGACTTCAGCAGTGGTGAGTGACCTCCCAAGACTCCTCTCTCCCCTAAGGAAATCAAGTCTCAGCACCTAGGATCCATCTGATCTCATCTGAACCCGGAAGGGTACCATCTGAGCTCCTCCACCCCAGAATCAGCCAGGCTGGCTTTAAAATCACAGGGTAGAAAGATATCACACGCAGATGGCCTAATCTCAGTCACTTCTCTGTTGAAAAGTCATACCGTTTATCCTTGATACATGCTGAGAACCACGTTCGAAACGTGATTACCACCACCAGCCAAGAATCGCTATTAGCTTAACAGACTGATTAGCAAGGCAGGAGAGTGGCGGACTACACCCCGAGCAAATGGGATCTGTTAAACGACACTAGCTGGTCTATCTTCACTGTGGTTTTAGCGCAGTGGTTTGTTACACATATACCTAATAACGCTACAGAGTGAAACATCAAGTCTCAGCTCTTAATAGCCTCATTGAAATTAAATTTGTGTTTATCGTCCTTCTAATTATTTTCCAAGCCATCTGACCAGGACACTTCTGTATGTTGTGGTGGAACAGTTGTCTCCCTAACCACAGGGTTAATTAACACACACGGGTTCTTGAGAAGTCAAAATTACCGAGGCAGGGAAACTAGCGGTAGACTTTCAGCTAAAGCCATTATTTTCTTTACAAGGTCACATTGTGAAAATAGTTCAGAAATTGCAAACTAGCCATTTAGATCATATTTTTAATTATGAGCACAGCCTCCAGTGGACAGCATCGCAGACAGACCCGCCTTCCAAGGCATCTGTCCAGATTCACATAAAAGCCCCCCCTGCGATCATCATGCATGATTCTCAAGGGCCCCTCTGTTTAGACCCATTCCCGGTCAGCAAACAGTCCCTGGGCACCTGGAGACAAATGTTCTCCGCCTGAATCCGGGTACTGGGAATGAATCTGCTCTCCCCTAGTTTTTCTATTTTTAAACCCCGGGCCGGATGCATCAGTTACCGCAGGGTGCAGGTGTTGGCATCCAGGCTTTGGCAATTACAAAGAAAGCCGCTATAAACATCCGTGTGCAGGGTTTCGTATGGGCACACGTTTTCCACCTCTCTGAGTGCCTGGGCATTTTAGTCCATGACCTATGATTATCTTTATCCATAAGCCACTGCAAGTCGGGTTTTCTGTCACTTGTAATCACAGGAGTCCTGACGCGCACGCAGTTCCTTCCCAGGTTATGTGCAAGCGAGTCAGAAACTGCCTGCGGGGCCTCCAGCAAGTCAGCCGCCCGCATTCAGCCTCGGCCGCATCCTCTTGAAGGAGGGTGAAGGATGTTTCTGCTCACTGTATCACAGAATTGGTAAAATCAGAGACCAGGCAGAACAGAGCAACACGCGATGGTCTTGGCAGGCTGGATCGCACAGGCTGTGCCTGGCGGGGGCGTTAGACACGTCCCCCACTTCTGCACCGCTCTGCTCCTCTCAGGTTGCACAGGGAGGAGACTCCGTCCCCCACACAGCTCCAGGCACCGCTGGAGGATCTGCACATTCGGACTGGGGCCTCTCCTGCTACTCACTGATGCTTAATGATGACGAGACTTCACCGGGAGACGGAGATCAGTACACCGGCCAGCCTCAAACTGCGGGTAGACAGGGGACACGGGGACAGAGGATTCCGAGTTCAGTCCTTTCTCACCGACAGCGAAAGCTTCCATTCCCTTCAATGGAGCAAACATTTTTGGAGAGTCTATATGTGTCAGCACTATTCCAGGCATTGTAAATAGGGAAGTGACGAAAACCAGATAAAAATAAAAAGACTACTGTTATGAAGCGTATGTTCTAGTTAGGGGCAGGGGGAAAACAAATACTAAACAGGAGAAATGAACAAAATATGCACTGCTAATGAGAAAATAAACGAAACTTGGAAAGGGAAATAGGGAGCTTTGGGGGGGGTGCAACGGTAAACAGGGGACGGCCCTCACCTGGGAGGTGACCCTGGAGTGGAGGTGAGGGAAGGAGCCATGCAGGTATCTGAGGAAGAGCAGTCCAGGCAGAGGGAGTGGCAGGTGCAAAGGGCCTGTGGCAGAAGTGTACCTGGAATACATAAGGAACAGCAAGTTGGCCAGGAAGTCCGTAGCGGAGTCTGCTGCAGCAGGCGGGGGCATTGAAGGTAACCGATGAGGTCAGATATAATGGGGTGTGGAAAACGAGGGCAGATAAGCCTTTTAGGACTGTAGGAACCATTTATAGGACATTGGACCTTTGAGTGAGAAGAGAGGCATTGGAGCATTTAACGGAATCGATCCGGTTGGTGTATTGAGAATAGACTGTCATAGGCAAAGGCAGACGTTGAAGACCAGAGATGAGGACATTTCAGGGATCCAGGTTAGAGATGACCGGGACTTGGGCCAGCGGTAGCAGTGGAGGGGGAGAGGGAATTGGATCTTGGGTTTGCACTGGCAGGATTTATTGATGGGCTGCATCGTGGGATGAGAAAGGATTCTAGGGTGACTCCAAAGTACTCATCTGAGACACCAGCATGACCACTAGGAGATCTGTCTGAAGGGACTTTCAAAGCTCCTACCTTCAGACAAATTCTACCAGAATTTAAGATTCAGTTCTGATATGCCGAGTCGAGGAGCACCTCTTTTTTTCATCACTGGACCCCCCGCACTTGCCTTGGATACATTGGTGATCAGATCAGCACCACTTGTGCAACTTAATTTTTTTCAAACATGACAAAATTGAAGACTGTACCAGCACCAACTAAAGCCTCTGGCAGAACATCTAAACCTGGTTTCTCATGAGACATCAGCTACTTTTCCTGTGCCCCCACCCTAAGTGAACACTGCAAGAAAGTTTCTCAACATGATTATTACTGGAGTAAGTGCAGTGATGCCAGTGACTTCTTCGTTTACTAATGAGGATGAGCCCACGCAGGGGAATGCACAGGGCTGGGACCCCAGAGCAGGAAGCCCACTGCCCTCCTCTGCACCACCACTTGTAGGCTTCCAAGCCCAATGGAGAGCCACGTATTCTGACATCCTGTATATATCCATGACTCTGAAAATCCAGAAACTCTGTTCTTCTGAGTTATGCTCGTAAAAAATCTGGATTATCTGCTGCTGAGGGTGAGGGGAGTTAGGGATTCATTGAATTCTAGAGTTTGCCAGACTACTGTAAAAAAATGGGTGCAAAGACACCCAGACCCAGGGCCCCATCCAGCAGCTAGCACCAGCTCTGAAGGAAGCCCTTCGCCTTTCTAGAGGCAGCAATTCAGTGAGAACCTGAGTGTGTTTGCCGAATGAGTGGACCAACAGCCAAGCAAAGGAGCAGGCGTGTGTCCATCTGACATGCCCCAGCACTGGCAAAGACATGGTGAGGTGTGATCTTGCCTGATCCACAGGCAGCGTTAGAATACAGACCTGGGCCACCTGCAACGCTCATTACATTTCAGAGAATCATAATTCAGCTTTCATCTTATTTTGTCTAACTTGCTGCTGTGTCGTGGGTGTCTGTCTCTGTGTCTGACCCTCAGAGGGCGATCCATTACCAGCTGAATGAAGCGATGAATGAATAACAAGTTCCATGTCCCAGGTACTTTATAGACGTTATCCCTAATCTTCACAATAAAAGCCTGCAGCAGGTTGTCCAAATTTCTCAATTTTATAGAGGAAAATTAAGCTCAGAGAAATTAATTAAATTAGCCAAGATCTCACGGTTATTAAGGTTCCATAAATGTCAATTAGGTCTAGGTGATTGATGGTATTTCACAGGCTTTATATACCCTCTTCAATTTTCTGCCTACTTGTTCTATAGGTTGCTGAGAGAGGAGAACTGATGTCTCCAAGTGTGTTTGTGGACTCGTATATTTTTCCTTTCAATTCTATCCATTTTTCTTCCTGTATTTTGAAGCTCCGTTGGTAGATGCACCTATTTATTCCTGTTCTATCTTCATGCAATGACACTTTTCTACTAATGCATTGACCTTCTATATCCCCGATAATTTTCCTTGTTCTAACATCTACTCCGTCTGCTGTTAATATAACTCAACTTTCTTTTGACTATGTGATTGCACGTTATATTTTCCGCCCATCCTTTTACCACGAGCCTACCCATGTCATTATTTTAAAGTGGTTTCTTATAGACAATGTATAATTAGCTCTTTTTTGAATCCAGACTATAATCTCTTATCTTTTGATTGGAGAGTTAAGATCATTTAGAGTCTATGTGAGCATTGATAAGGTTGTGTTTACCATTTTATTATATGTTTTGTTTGCCCCCTTTTTGTGTTTGTTTTATAATAAAAGCTACTTAAGAAAATCAACACAAATATTCTCTCTCAAGTGTCTGGAAAGGCAGAAGCTGAGTGATCCTGCTGGCTGTGACTGGGCCACTTTGTACTGTTTGTTTCTCATCCTCCTCCTGGGACACCAGACCAGTCTCTCCCTGTTCTCGTCAAGCAGACAGAAGTTCACGGAAACGAGTGAAAACATGCAAGTCTTCTTAAAGCCTAGGGCTCTGAATGCACAAAACAACACTTCTTCATTTTGTTGAGCAAAGCAAGAAGCAGAACTGAACCCAAATTCGAGGAGCCTGGATACAAACCTCCCCTTTCATGGGAGGAAATGATTAGTCAAATGATAAATGAACCCACAAATCAGCCCACCACTGTGGCCAGATAACCAAATGCAGACAGATGACCAGACATTGAGTTGATGTCCAACAATACCTGCAAAATACAGAGGAAAGTTTGATTTAAAAAAGTAAGTTATACTGAGCACACAGCTTAGTCTGGGCCACAGTGAACAATTAACACTTGGTCATTGTTTCTATCATTACATTAAGAACTATTTAAAGTCATTAAAGGTAACCTGTTCCCACGCAACAGTTTTATACTAAGAAGAAAGCAGGAGCTGTGCTACCTGTAGCCTTCTGGGTGATGGTGAGAATTATTGATTTCTTTTTCTTTCACGCCAGGTAAATGGTTAGAAGTAAATGTCTCTAGAGCCGTGATAGCTAATGTGGTATCCTTGTTCCAGGTATGGCCGTTTAAATTTAAATTAATTAAAACAAAATAAAATAGTGCAGTTCCCGGTTTGCACCAGTCACATTTCAGTAGCTCACTTGTCACGTGTGGCTAGTGGCTATGGTATTGGACAGCACAGATATAGAACATTCACTTTATTGCAGAAAGTTCTAGTGGACAGCACTCTGAAGCATTCTGGTATCATCGGGGCATCCATCAAGTTTCTTTCAATGTTACTGCTGCACTCCTACGGGGATAAAGGTTGTAAAGTTCAGCGATGGTTTCCAAGTTGGCACGCTGGCATCAGTTGCTCATGTAGTATTGCCGTCTACTCTGCACCCTGTAATTACATCACAATGTGTTTCACTTACCATTCGGGGAGATAAATGGAGAACAAAAGGTGTAAAAAATCATGAATAACATGATGGGTAGGGTTAAAAGAATACAAGAAACGACTTTTGAAAATAGTAATAAAATAAGTTAATGAAGAATGAAAAAACGAGCACCACATGTACTCAGCATCAAATTGGTATTCACTGATCAACACTTAAGTGCACACATAGTAGCAACATTCATCAGGTGTCGGGCAGGTGGGAGGGGGGAGGAAGGGACGGGTATATTCACACCTAATGGGTGTGGTGTGCACCATCTGGGGGATGGGCACACTCGCAGCTCTGACTCGGGTGGGGCAAAGGCAATATATGTAACCTAAACATTTGTACCCTCATAATATGTTGAAATAAAAAAAAATTAAAAAAGGGAAAAAATAAATAAATAATAAATAAATTTATACCTATTTAAAAAAAAAAAGAAAGAAATCAATGAGCTGTACCCCAGGTTTCTGTTTTAGTTAATTTTCCCCACCTGGAATACTTTTCTTCCTAAATTTCTAAAGCTGCTCTTTCTTGTTCTTCAGATTTCTGCTAACAGGTCACCATCCTTGAGAAGCTTCCCCTGGCCATCCTCCTTGCAGTAGTATGTCTCGATTAAATTAGCCAATTTTTTTTGCCTAAAAAAATTATACTTAGCTTGAAATATCTGAGGTGCATATTCAATTACAAGCTTATGGTCTTTTTTACTAGAATATATGCTGCTGGAGATGAGGAACTCTGTCTAGTCCTAGGTGCTGCTGGATTCTTAGTGCCTAGAAGAGAGCCCGGAACACTTAAGCAAACGCTTGTTGACTCCACGAATGAACCTGGTTATGTTACATCAATAGATGAGTGGAGTGGGGCCCGGAAGTGTTCAGCATCTTCATCAGGGTCACACAGGTAACTGGCGGCAGAGCTGGGGCAAAAAGTAAGTAGGCACCTGACCCTTCGCGTGCTCTAGCTTGCAGACTCTTGGTGGAAAATCCCAATGTTTGCATTCCCGACGCTTGGTGATTAGGCGAACACCGACGCGGCTGTGGGGGCACATGGAGGTGTCAGAACCGCAGCGTTGCTACCCTCCCTAGTCTCACCGCCCGGGAAGCAACTGACACCGAGAACCTTCCGAAGCGCTAACGTTTTCATCTCCGCAAGAGAGTTTGGGAAATTTCCTCTCCCACAAATGACATTAGCAATTTAGAAAATGATTTAAAAACAAAAGGGCTTTCACAATATTGCCAATAACAGTTAGCAAACCTCATTAAGGAGATGGTCCGATGTGGAAATCACTACAATTCTATTTCACAGCGAAATACTGTAATTAAGCCATTGTGTGTCTGTGTTATTTAGCAAATGAATGATTACGCTATGCCCTTGAGACTTACTGCTACTTTGGAGCTCAGGCTAATACCCTTTCAGTCTTGTCTGGAGCTCACTTTAATGTGCAATGTATTCTGAGCCACGCTCAGGACAAGCGACTGCTTTAGACAAGGAGATATTAGAGCCATCGCAAAAGTAGTCGTGCCACAGGCCATAAAACACCAAGGACAGCTGATATACACTTAGACTGCATTTGATTTGGAAAAACAGAGAGTTGTTAACTCCCCAGTGGGCACTGAGCATTTTGTGGGTGTCAGGGTCTGTACAGACACTAGAAATATAAGGATGGCGCAGTCCCTGATGCTGGTGAACATTGTCTGTTTATAATGCCTGTTAGAGGCATTTATAAAATCACAAACTCAGCTTGGAACAACGACAATATCACCATCTATGCCTTGTCTGACTTCTGCTCTTCCCCCAATCCAAAATGACCTTGCCAAAGAGACATTTGATATTCTGGATCCAGTCAAAGAAAAACCGAGTCAAACTCTCTGTTATCTTTGCAGCTGCCCAAGGCTCACTGATGTCTTTGCTCCAGCCTAGAAAACCCTAAGGTCGGAAGGAGTTCAGCCTGCTTCTGGTTAATGTTAGTTACCATTAGCGTTAGGACGTGCTTTTAAATGGAGAAGCAATGTTAAGACCCAGAACTGTAAGAAATAAATTTCTGTGGTTTACAAGCCACCCAGTTTATGGTATTCTGTTACAGCATCCCAAGTGGACTAAGACAGACATGCACCATCACACAAAAAAAGCATCACCCTCCAATGAGGATGGGTCAAAATGGTACCAGAGAGAACACCCTTTATATATATATATATATATATATATATATATATATATATATATATATATTAATACATAAAGGACAGTTCTCATTGGGATACTTAAAAATCAATCTCTGAAAGTTGGCATTTATGAAACTTTTCTGTGAGGATAAGACTGATAAGAAAGAAAAGTCATTTCAGCGGTTTGCTGTGCTGCTGCTGGCTCCGCACTTCTAACGGTGGACCACTAACAGTGACTCACGCCAACAATCGCCGAAGGGCGCTGGGGACAAGAGTGGGGAAGAGTGGGGTGGAATGCAGCAGCGCATCAGAAACCCACTGGAAAGGGAACCGGGGTAAATTTGGGATAAACCAACTAAGTAGGTTTGCTATGACCCATTCAGTTGCTTCCCTGGTCTGAGGGGTCCCTGACTTGCAGAAAATGATGATTAGCTCTGAGCACATAAAAATCAGAAATGTCTTCTAAAGCAATACAAATAATAATCATCATAATAAAATGAAAGACAACAAAGTGTGAAAAGCATCAACAGTTTGCATACAACAGGATAAAGAAAGGTTAAAATTCAATGATGTTAAATCTCATCAGAAATTAAATACATGCAAATAATGAAAGATTAGTTTTGCTTATGCTTCATCTACATAATTATGCCTGTTCCAGTATCTTAGTTTTACCAACTGGGTTTTTTTTTTTTTTTTTTGCATAGTGTTTAAATATTTAATTGCACAAAGAGCAATGGATCTCAAATTAATCAACGCTGTGAACCTATCCTCTGCTCAATTGCTTAGAATATTTTCTGGATTAATTAATGTATGCAAATAGAAACTCCTGGAAGATTAGTTCCAGATATCCAAACATTGTAGCACCCCCAGTGAGAATTTGGCTTTGCACTTAAAATATGACTTCGGTTGTGATGATGGTGGAAGGAAGTGTGTGGTCTCTTTAAGAAATCCGTATAAGGGCTTTGCTATTCTTCTATGCTATAAAGAAGCACAAATTTATTTCTATGGTGAACCACTGAGCTTTTCACTCAGTTTCTATTCCAAATTTTAGGTCAAGGCAGGGTCTATAGGATGGTTTCTGGCCGGATAAGAAGATGCAATTTATTTTCTCTAGAAATTGGTTCACGAGGACACAGATATAAATCATTCAGGGAACAACGCCCTGTCCATGGTATCTGGTGGCAGGATGTTGTCATATGACAAATCCATTAGGTGGCATTCATTCCCTTTGGTCCGGTGTCACCTGTCAAGACACTGTCAGCATTGCTTGTTTTGTTTTTTCTCCCCTAATCTCTTCTTTGGCAACATTATTGAATGGCCTGTACCTTCATCATTTGCAATTCTTCACAGTGAGAGTTCATCAAAATATTTAAAATTAAGACTATTTTTTGTATTTTTAACAAATGTAAAAGTCTTTCTTTACAACATTTTTTAATGTTATAAAGAAAAAAATGAGGATTTTTTTTTCTTAGAACAGTTTTAGATTGAGAGAGAAAATGAGCAGGAATTGCAGAGAGCTCCCATATCCTCCGACAGTTGCAACACTTTTCAAAAAACACAAGCACACCAGGGAGATATTGTGGATTTGGTACCAGATCACCTCAAATAAAGCAAATATTACAATAAAGTAAGTCACAGGATTTTTTTGGTTTCCCAGTGCATATAAAAGTTATGTTTATATTACAAAGCAGTCTATTAAGGGTGCAATAGCACTATGTTTAAAAAGCAATGTACATACCTTAATTTAAAAATACTCTGTTGCTAAGAAAAATGCTAACGATCATCTGAGCTTTGAGTAATCTTTTTTTTTCTTTGCTAGTGGAAGGTCTTGCCTCAATGTTGGTGGCTGCTGAATGATCAGGGTGATAACAGCTAAAGATTGGGGTGGCTGAGACAATTTTTAAAAATAATACAAAAATGAAGTCTGCCACATTGATTGACTCTTCCTTTCACAAAAGATTTCTCTGTAACACATGATGCTGTCTGATAGCATTTCACCCGCTGTAGAACTTCTTTCAAAATTGGAGTCAATCATCTCAAACCCTGCCACTGCTCTATCACCTAAGTTTATGTAATATCCTCAATTATTTGTTTTATTTCAACAATGTTCACAGCATCTTCACCAGGAGTAGATTCCATCTCAAGAAACCACATTCTTTGCTCATCCGTAAGAAGCCACTCCTCATCCGTTCAAGTTTTATCATGAGATTGAAGCGATGCAGTCCCATCTTCAGGCTCCACTTCTGATTCTAGTTCTCTCGCTGTTTCCGCCACATCTGCAGTGACTTCCTCCACTGAAGTCTCAAACCCCTCAAAGTCTTCCATGCCGGTTGGAATGAACTTCTTCCAAACTCCTGTTAATGTTGCTATTTTGACCTCCTCCCATGAATCACAAATGCTTCTTAATGGCATTTAGAATGGTTAATCCTTTCCAGAAGGATTTCAATTTACTTTTCTCAGATCCATCAGAGGAATCACTATCTATGGAAGCTGTAACCTTACAGACGTTATTTCTTAAATAGCAAGTCCTGAAAGTCAAGATGACTCCTTGATCCATGGGCTGCAGAAGGGGGGTTGTGTTAGAGGCATGAAAACAGCATTACGCTCCTTCCACATCTCCATCCGGGCTCTTGAGTGACCAGGTACATGGTCCATGAGCAGTAATATTTTGAAAGCAATCTTTTTTTCTAAGCAGTAAGTCTTAACAATGGGCTTAAAATATTCAGTAAGCCATGCTATTAACAGATGTGCTGTCATCCAGGCTTCACTGTTCCATTTACAGAGCACAGGAAGAGTAGATTTAGCATAATTTTTAAGGGTCCTAGGATTTTGGGAACAGTAAATGAGCATTGACTTCAACTTAAAGTCACCAGCTGCATTAGCCCCTAACAAGAAAATCAGCCTGTCCTTTGAAGCTTTGAAGCCAGGCGTTGACTTTTCTTCTCTAGCTATATAAGTTTTAGATGACATCTTCTTTCAAAATGAGGCTGTTTCTTCTACATTGAAGATCTGTTGTTTAGTGTAGCCAACGTCATCAACGATCTCAGCTAGATCTTCCGGATAACCTGCTGCAGCTTCTCCATCAGCACTCGTTGCCTCACCTTGCACTTTTATGTTATGGAGACGGCTTCTTTCCTTGAGCGTCATAAACCAACCTCCGCTAGCTTCAAACTTTTCTTCTGCATCATCACCTCTCTCAGCCTTCATGGAATTGAAGAGAGTTCAAGCCTTGCTCTGGATTAGGCTTTGGCTTAAGGGAATGGTGTGGCTGGTTTGATCTTCTATCCAGACCAGTAAACCTTTCTCCACATCAGCAATAAGGCTGTTGCACTTTCTTATCATGTGTGTGTTCACTGAAGTAGCACTTTTACTTTCCTTCAAGAACTTGTCCTTTAAATTCACACTTGAATAACTGTTTGGCACAAGAGGCCTGGTTTTCAGCCTGTCTCAGCTTTTGACATGACTTCCTTACTAAGCTTCATCATTTCTAGCTTTTGATTTAAGGGGAGAAACATGCAACCTTTCCTTTCACTTAAACACTTAGAGGCCACCATAGGGTTATTGATTGGGCTACTTCCAATATTGCTGTTTCTCAGAAAATAGGGAGGCCCTAGGAGAGGGAGAGAGAAGGGGGAACAGCTGGTTAGCGGAGCAGCCAGAACATGCACAACATTTATTGATTAAGTTCAACATTTTATATGGGTGGGGATCATGGAGCCCAGAAAAAATTACAATAGTAACATGAAAGATCAGTGATCACAGATCACCATAGCAGATATAATAGTAATGAAACTGTTAGAAAAATGGCACCAATAGACTTGCTTGGTGCAGGGTTGCCACAAACCTTTAATTTGTAAGAAACACGATGTATCTGCAAAGCACAATAAACAAGTTACGCCCTTACTTTTGGGCACCTCATGCGTTAAATTGTATTAAAACTGTATTCCACCTTAGGTTGACAAAATGCAGAAATTGCAACTTCTGTGCAATGTTTCACAGGATTATGTTCCTATTTGTGCGGTTTGCAGTCAAACACATTCCTCCTCTTAGCTGGCATTTCGCATCTCACTTGATAGCACAATCGGACGATGACCAGTGAAAAGAAGCAATTGTTTATTCATATTTTGGAATGGGTTTTACAGGGATATTACCCAGGCTTAAAATGTAATTCAAAAGGGAAAAAAATGTACTTCTTATAGCCCGAGTGGGTGCAAATTAGAAATAGGAGGAAGGAGAAGAAAGGAAGAAGGATATTGAAATGCATGAGTTTCTCCTATTTATATAACTCTGGTTACATAATGGGTGTTTTTTCTCATATAGCCTTTTATCCCTTCTAAAGAGAAAGAAGAGTTCATTCCCACAAATCCAAGTGTTGACTATGATATGCACTATTCATCCATTTTAAAAACATTACAAGTCGATCAGTCATATAGTCATACAAAATATATTTCTTATATAGAGACCAGAAATATCACCACTATGTACCCAGACTGCGTCTGAGGGTGCAGGGCCAGAAGACGCCATTCCACGACCTCTAGCACAATATCAGCGCCTGGGAGACTACGGTGACTGGAGCAGCCCACTCCGGCTCCTGTTCCCATCGGCACCTGCTGCCCACTCTCTGCCCAAGCCCTTCATGGGCAGCTGATCACACCCCTGGTTCCAGGGCTGGCAACAGTGATTGGTTTGAGGGGGGCGGGGGGTACATGACCCAAGTTACACCAAACAGCCAGTGCTGACCAGCCCTGGGGCTTGTGCTGGCGTCTCTGGGGAAAGCAGCTTTCTCCCCAAGTGACCAAGTCAGCAGATGGACACCAGTAGCTACCCACAGGCCATAGTGCCTCCAGGAGGGCAGAGCCTGCCTGAGAAAAAGCCAACCCAGAGAAAGACGGGGGGGCAGACTGCTAAGGATGTTGCCTGAGCACCTGGCCCAGCATTTCTGGTACCCGTCCACCCTGAGCTTCTCCGTCTGCATGAGGAACTTACTTTTATTAGTAAAAATTAGATGTTATTAGTATAATGTATAATGCCATCAACTGTGCAAAACCCATCAGATAAGCATCCCAGCAAACAAGAGGAAGTCTTCCACTGTAAACCACAGATTCCCCTTTACAAAGCTAGGAAGAAAACCAATCAACCTCTAATCCCCGTCAGATACCACCTTTGCAGAGTGTGGCAGATGCTTCTGGCTATCCAACCAGCAGGCATTCTCTCACCCTTGTGCCAGCTACTCACCTCCAGGGAAGAGGCTTGGGATTCATTGCTAACCAATGGGATCTGGGGGGAACACTGCTTTAGGTTTTGTGAGAAAGATTTTATTCCATGTTTAAAGCAGCATGCATGAGGACAATGTCCTCTTTTGCTGATAGAGCTGGGTGTGATGCCTGGAGGAGCTGCACCCATTTTAAGACCATGAGACAATCAGCCTACTGTCTGTGGTTGAGGGGAAAAACAGAAAGCCTCTGAGTGACATTGTTGTGCTGCTGAATTTTCCAACCATGGAATTACCTGACAGTGACTTTTTATTATAAGAGAAAACAATTACCTATTTTTCAGCCTCTATAAATCAAGCATTCTATCACTCGCCTCTGAAAGCATGCTAGAGGCATGAGAGCTTTCCCTGTGTATTTGCCACTTGAGTTCTGAAAGTGTTCACCAGCAGATAGAGATTTCCAGAAGTACTGCAAGTTAAATGAGGTTACAGACTCAAAGCCGTTTCTATAATGGATACTGGCCTGGACATGGAGCTTGAAGTCAGGGGCATCAGATTGCTTGAGCACTTTTTCCCTTTCCAGTGAACCTTCAAAAGGAGACAGACGTTCTGGGTGAGATTTGCTCTGGTCTCCCACGAATGTAGCATCCCTGGGGATGTGCAGGAAAGGCGAGCTCCAGACCATCGGGCAACGCCCGTGCACCCTCTCATTCACTCGTTCTGCCGTCATTCACACAACAAACATTTATTAAGCACCTGCTTTGTTTTTAACACTGTGAACTTGAAGGAGATCACAGTCTAGAGAAGATGGAAAGACAACACACTGTAATAAAATATATTGTGATAAATCCCAGACCCCACACTGAATGCACTGTGAGTTGACAGTGATTCTAAAGGTCAGGGGCACTGTCCATGGTAGCACCTTGACCAGACCACCTTAGCCATCCCCAGCTGTGTGCTCTGGGGAGAGTAAAGACAAAACGAGTCTGTAGATGGTTTTTACAGCAGGGTAACAACTTGTTCTGCCTCTTGGATGCTTTGTTGCAAAATTACTATCAATTATTTTTTTCTGCTTCTCAGTGAGATCAACCCCGTGGACTCGAAGAATGATTTTCAAGACAGAAGAGACGCCAGCCAGCAACCTGAGGCTCACCTGGCTTAATATTCTGAAGTCCCGAGATATGTTCAGTCTCTGTAAAGAGCTGGTACCCAGGTGTTACATCTGCAAAACGACTACATTTAAGCACAAAGGGCCAATTACCCTGTAGCCAGAGCTACCCTAGTTTTGCACAGAAAAATGTATATCTTGTGTTTGCCTCTTAAATCATTTCAATTTTTTCCCTTTTCTATCCTTAACTCTGCACTGCAAAATATAATAACAATGATTTTTTTGAAAAAAAATCTTTAAATAGACTCGAACACAGTCACCTCCGTTCTTGCATCTGGTGTGTGCTGCTAAATCACTGACCACTTCTGCTGAACACACAGTTACATAGGAGACATTTTAATTTATGCACTGGTCTCACCAAAAGTGAGTCTATCATTTTCTCTGTCTCTATCAATATTAGTATGAATATTAGTATGTCTCTATCAAATTAGCTGAATTTCCTTCAGCTTCAGCAAGGAAAACCTTCTAATGGCATGAAATGGAGTGTAGCATGTACTTCTTCAAAGCAGTAGGAAGCCACTAGCTGTTTCTTCCTCCCTGACATTAGTTGCATAACTGACTGACATCCGTACACTTGAATACTGATATTTTGATTTCTTTATGTCAGTTCATTTTCTTGAATAAAAAAAAAGCAAAAACTGGTGCTTCTCTCTTCTATGAGTGGCTATAATTAACTCCAAAAATATCTGTCCTTTATCCATACATAGAAGTTGCTATAGTCACCATGGGAGTCACTCACTGGTAAAACACACACTGGCACTGCATTCTAAGATCCACTAATAAGGCAAGGCCTGGGTGTCACTTCTCCATGGAAAGTTCATTCCCACCTTTGCGTGACTGTTGTATTTTCAAGCAACCTCAACCACTGTGATCCAGGTCAGTTTCAGGATCTAAAATGTAGTTCCTTACAGAAATCAAGAACGAGCTGGATTTTTCATACACACATACACTCACGAGTTGCCTTTTGTTGTATCTCAGTCCAAATATTAATAGTGCATTTTGTGCTAACTGCAGTGAAATTTCTGACACAGTATCTATTATATGTGAAATTTACATACAAATGGCAAAATAAACAAAATCTTGCTTCTGCTCTGTGGGCTGCAGTTCTTAGGGTCAGCAAATGTTATTAGGGGCTTTATTAACCTGCTCAGTGATGAAAACATCCTATCTGATCTTATGGATTTTAGCCGTGCAATCCAGCCCTGGTGAAAAATGGAATCTAGCTCCTCATGGCTTTTTTTTTTTTTTTTTCTACAGCGTGAAGCCACTAAAATCGAATTATTGAATTTATGCTGTATGAAACACTGGTAATAGCCACCCAACCTCATTTCATAGCAAGTCACAAATATTCTGCTTTTCCCCTCCATTCCAGCACACAGTTATGACTGACCAGTGAGCACCAAGAGCTACAAGGTGACCAACTAGCACTTCAAAATATTGCCAAGCAACAGTAATTTAAGACCAGAAAAAAGGGAAGGGGCGGGGACCTTTGCAGTAGAAGCTGCATTAAGCTGCCTTGGATGAATAGCCAAGAAAACCTCTTTAGTGAGATAATCTTCCACCTCTCTCCCACTTTCAGGTTAAACCCTGGCAAGAAACATCTCACAGAACTGACAAATTGCAGGGCTGTCAAGTTACCATTACCTTTAAGACAGCTGTCTTCTCTTTCTGCAGAGGGAAAAAAAATCTGCAGGTCTCGATCGTGCGAGTGGAGCTGAGGTGTGCTCCTGAAAAACCCTCAAGGGAATTAAGGTACTGTGGAATTTCCTTGTGCCTTAGTAGAATTTAAGTTTTAAAAGTTATTTCAGATTCCAAGGAGGAAGATATTCCAGAGGCACAGATTTCAGGAAGTTAGAGAATGTTAATGACGCCTTTCCCTTTGTGCTAATAGTTTCTCCCACACCAATCCTAAAGGGCAATCCTTAGTAAGGGAATCCAAAGTTCAGAGTGGGGTCCTGTGTATCACACATCTGCCAAGCAGAGGCACCGATAAGTCAGTCCCTTCTACAACTCAAATATATCCTCTTGAAATCTCCAAAGCGGTGATGAATGATTATGAAAAACAGGAATCACACAGGTAGGACCAGGATTATAGGTTCTGACCTAGAGAACCTGAGATTTGGTACAATTTATCAAATCCTACTTTGTTACTTTCTTTCATTAGGTTCCTCAGCACACAGTTAATTATTAGATACAAAAGCTGAAGGTGTATCCATCTTACAAATATTTACCAAGTGTCTATTGCATGTTAAGCTCTGTTCTTAGCCCTGGCTAAATAAAGTTGAAAAATTCAGACACAGTCCCCGCCTGCATGAAGCTGGCATTCTAGAGAGAGTCACAGATACTGCATAAATAAGCAAATAAGATTATTTTATGGGGTAATGAATGGCAAGAAGAAAGCAAATCTGGAGGATGGGGGAGAAAGTGTGACTGCCATAGGGTCTCTGGGATGGACAGGGGAGGCTCTTTAGAAAGCGGTGGGTAAGGTTTGGGATCAGGACTCACTGATGAGGAGAAGCCACCTATGCAAAGATCTGAGGAAGCAACCTTCCAGGCAAGGAGAAGAAAAACAACAAAATGTCTTGAGGTCGCAACAAACGTGACAATTCAAGGAACCCACAGAAGGTCCATGTGACCAGAACAAGCAAGCAAAGGTACAGAACATTTGTTGTAAGAGGAAGTAAGAAAGGTTAGCAATGTTTTACAGACGTTCGTGAGTTGGAGAGCATTGGGTTTGGATTTTTCTCATGTTCTGCCATGACTCGTGCATTCCCAGCCAACTCGTTCTCAGATTTGCAGAGAGAAAAAACAGTGCCTTTCCTCTTTACACCCGACCAAAATTTCAAATATTAAAATCATTATTAAATCAGATCCTTTGGATATATACCCACAAGCGGGATTGCTGGATCTTATGGTAGTTCTGTTTTTACTTATTTGAGGAACGTCTGTACTGTTTTCCAAAATGGCTGTGCTAATTTACCCTCCCACAAACCGCACACGAGGGTGACCTTTCTTCCACATGCTTGCCGGCACTTGCCATCTCTCATCTCTTAGAATATAGAAATAATAAGTATGTGAGGTGATGGATACGTTAATTAGCCTGATTTCATCATCCTACAATGGATACATGTGTCAGAACCTTACACTGGATCCCATAAATATATGCAACTATTTGTCAATTTAAAAATTTGTAAAAGTTAAAAAAAATTTAGATCCTAAGCAATTTGAAATTACTTAGTAAAAATTTTCTTTCTTCTAGAGAAATGACTCCTAATATCGAGCCAAGTGTAGGCAGAAAGCTTTAGCTAAACCCAGTGGAGCACAAATACCGTATAGAAGTTTTGATTTCCATTTGGGAAAGCTTCAGTATATTTAATAAGCATGTACGAAATGCAAGTACATTGCCACAGTGAGAACACAAATCCCTGCTAAAGACCCTGGAGGTTGGTGCAAGATTTTTAATAGAGTATTTCAAATTTAATTCAATTCAACGAATATTTAATGAGCTCTAACAAGCTGCCAGTCCTGTGCTGGAGCTGAAGAAACAACCAGTCAGCAACTGTCTACAAAAGGTGCATAATCTAAGCGACAGACACAAACTCGGATAATGCTTTGAATAAAATATAAAGAAAACGAAGAAGAAGGTGCAAATTATTTGCAAAGAGTTTTGCAGATTTAGACTATGTGGCTCAGAAAACATGCAATCTTACATAATTAAAATATCTAATTTCATAATTACGGATTACAAATTATAACGATATGTAATACATTATCTCCCTTTCTAATTAAGTGATCATTGAAGTCTTCTGTCTAAATGACAATAAACTGTAGTTAACCTAAAACATGACAGAAGTAGTTTGTCTTTTTTTAAAAATGGAATTATAGAACTGAAGTGTAACTCCATGTGTAAAAGAAATCCAATGAAACTGTCACCAAATGACATCCCACCAGTTAGGATAAAAAGATCACAAAATGCACTTTGTACCCGTTATTAGCATAGTCCTTTTGAATTTCTGTAGACTTGCTTACTGCACAACTTGGTGCTAAGCAACTCTAAAACTTTAAAAGGTGGAAGAGGCAAATTAAACCAGCTACCTATAAATGAATTAAGTGCAAAACTGCAAAAAGGGAACAGGTCCACCAGGCAGACAACTGCTTTTTTTTTTTTTTAAGTGCGAATCTCTGAAGTGAGTGAAAAAGGGTTTCCTGGAAATTCACATGGAAAAGTGACAAATTCTTTCAGGCCTTCAGGAAACAGGCTTGCCTTGACCTCGGAATTCTGGAATTCAGAACTTCGCTTCTGCTTTTACACGGGGCGGGTTACTTTCAGCGTTTATAAAACAGGAGGAGAAAATCTGAATCAGACTTCGGTCTCTCTCCAGTCATAGGCTACTTCTCATCTATGTCCCAGCCGGATGTCTTGAAAGAAGTCGATCGTGTCTTCGTTCATCACACTTTGTGCACCAGAGACTGCCGATTGCCTATCCTACATCATTCCACTTCTCCTTCTAGCTCAGGGAACCCTGATTTTGTTGGGATGGGAAATATATCCAGCTTTAAAAATTACATCATCCAGGCCCCGCTCCCCGCTTGGGATAGGATTAGGCAAATATCACAGGCCAGTGAGGGATGGAAACACGTGCTGCATGTGGAATACAGGAAAGGACCTAAAAGAGATGCAGACTCAGCTGACACGTGCCTGTGTGGCCCCTTCTCTTCCTACTTTCTCTCGCTTGGATGACATAATGACTGTTGCTTCTACTAACCCCTCCCAGGCCTTTTAGACCTCAACTCAAGCAGCAACTCCACAGGCAGATCTTCCCTGACCCCATGAAGTTGCAGGACATGCCAGAAGCTTAAAACTAGCCCTGGTGGGAGTATTTACACCACAAGACATTGGCAAATGCTGCCAACCAGGGCTTTTTCCCCAGCTGTTAATCATTTACCAAGGCCTCCCATCTAAGATCGGATGACCTGCTAAATGCTCGGCAGACTTAAATTTTCTTTTTTGGTATCCGTCTTAATGCTCAGAAATGAGTTTATGCAGAGGGGAAGATCCTATGTTTGATATGTGATATAGTTTGGGTGTATGTCCCCACCACATCTCATGTTGAAATCCGATCCCCAATGTTGGAGGTGGGGCCTGCTGGGAGGCGTTTGGGTCGTGGGCGCAGATCTCTCATGAGTGGCTCGGCGCCCTCCCCTTGGTAATGAGTGAGTTCTCGCTCTATTAGTTCACGCTAGAGCTGGTTGTTTAAAAGATTCAGGGAGTGGAAGCTCCCTGAATCCCTCATCAGAAGGAGATGCTGGTGCTGCGCTTCTCGTACAGCCACAGAACTGTGAGCCAAATAAACCTCTTCTCTTTATACATCACCCAGCCTCAGGTACTGCTTTACAGCAGTGCAAAACTAACAACACAACACGCTATATTCCCAGCATTCAGAAATGTTAGTGCCTGAAACAGTTCGTGCTCTACAACGTTCAAGGAAACAAGGGCAGGAGAGAGAAAAAAAGTTTCCACAAAGCTGAAAAATGAAAAGTAAGATAAGTAGGTAACGAACTCTGGGAAAATGGATTTTAAAGTGCATGTCCCAAGTATGAAATATTTATAACCACAAGGATTAAAATCCAGAATATATAAAGGACTCTTGCTAATCAATATGAAAAAGGAAAGTAATCCCTAAAGAAAAATGGACCAAGGACATCTACAGAAAAGAAAACCCAGAAGTCTAACATGAATATGAAATGCGCTTCTAACCCATTAGCTGTCAGAGATGTGCTCCCGGATATACGCTACAGAAATTCATACTGGTATCCGCAAGGTAGTAAAATGCCACATAATTTGGGGCAGCATGAAGTTGGGGGAAAATCTATAATTCTATTTGGTGGGCAACCCCTACGGAGATCAGCTATCAGAAGCAATGATTGTACCACAGACAGTACAGCCATTAATGTTAAAAACCCAGTGTGGGATACGAGCGTGTATATATGTATATATACATCATTTTATAAATCAATGACATTCATGAAAATTGCAAATACATGCACAAAAATCAATATACATTTTGCAAAAAACACCCACGCACGCATGCATACAAAGACACGCCTTAAATGCCTTACCTATGGGAAAACGGGACTGGAGAATGGGAATAAAAATGAATGAATCAATCAAGAGATGAGTGTTGCGTGGTGTGGACTAATTATAATAATGTGCCATTGACTGAGGTGTGTGATTAACTCAGCCCTCTGCATCCAAGGTCCAAAAACACACACGTCCCAAGTGGGTCAGAGCTCAGGGAGAAGTTATGCTGCCGGCCTCCCCAGGCCAGGGTGACCTGTTGGGCCTTGGGGCTCTTTCTGTCACCTGTAGGAGAGGGATAGAAACCAACCTGCTCTGTTAGCAGCAGGATCCCAATACAAAGGAGAGAGGTCAGGCCAGAGGGTGAACTCAATTATCTCAAATTTCCACCCCAACGCTAGCCATTATCTGGACATTTTGATTAGCTTTTGGGGGTAGGCCTTATCTTCCAAAGATGTTTATAACCTAATCCATGGAGCCTGTGAACATGTTACATTGCATGGCACAAGGAACTTTGCAGATAGACTTAAGATTAGGGACTTTAAAATAAAGAGATTATCCTGGATTATCCTGGTGGGCTCATTATAATCACAGGAGCCCTTAAAAGTTGAAGAAAAGGGCAAAAAAAGTCAGACAGGGAGAGGTGAAGACAGAGGAAGAGGCAGAAGAGATTTGAAGGATGAGACTTGAAGTTGTTGTTGGCTGACAAAACGAAGGAACTGTGAGGCAAGGAACGGGAGCATCTTCTAGAAGCCAGGAACGGCCGTCACAGTGACCTCAGCCTACAAGCACAAAGAAACCACTTGAAAAGTGATTCTCCCCTAGAGCCACCAGAAAGGAACACAGCCCTGCAGTCACCTTGATTTTAGCCTGGTGAAATTCATATTGGATTTCCGACCTATAAAACTGAGAGATAATAAATTTGTGTAGCTTTAAGGCACTACGTTTGTGGAAATCTGTTATGCTGGAAACAGAAAGTTAATGCAGATTTAGGCAGGAAATAATGTCTTGCCCGGATGACAGAATTTGTCAATCTTTTGGGAGACTCATGAAATGATAAGCTCAAATTTGTAAAAAGACCAGCAGGGGTTGCAGCAGATGTCCTCATCTATTAGATGCAAGTTGATTGGCAGGCCAGGAGCAGTAGTAGCAGACAGTGTGCTGTCTTCAGCCTCATCTCAGTGCACTGTGGCAGATGTGCCTGTCTGCCTCGGAGACTTACCCAGGCACAGGCATACATGCGATTAACCATTACATTAAAGATTTCTCCTGTGAGTCCAGGCTGCATGGCACGCTGTCCCTGAAAACCATCCAGCTGTGAGCCAAACCCGGCAAGCACAAGTACAGTGAGGAGTTCTAGTTCAAAATGCATTCCCAGAATAACTGAGGCAAAAGGAAGGGCAGTGATGAACCTCAGTGAGTGAAGAAGTGTCTGGAGACAATGTCAGGAACATCTCATCACCTAATATCTGCTACCCATCCCCAGTGTGTGGAAATCCCCCCTCCCCCATTTTCATTCTGAGACACCACCCTGACTTGAAACAGCCCATGTGGTCTGGGTGGTGTCCAATTGCTCTAGGGGTGGGCACAGGACCAGGCAGAGCCAATCAGAATATTCCATCCTCCGTGTTGCAGTAATTGGTCCAGAGATGAGCTCCTGACTCAAATCGAGCCAATGAGAGGCAGTCCTGGGATCTTTGCTACAACCTCAGTGCTTGGGACAGCAGCTGGCACATAGGAGGTATAAAAAATATTTAATAAATGTATGAACACTGATGTGTGCTGTTATTCATTCACAAGCAAATCAGACTTTGCAAATATATGTTTGTTTTGTCAATAGCTTAATTAATGGTTTCCATTAATTTTGTACAGCTTTGACCTATAGAACCATAGGAACATCTCATACATCCTAAAAATAAATAAATGTTTTTTAAAAACCAGGATGTAAGGAAACCCAAATGGAATATAAGCAGTATCAATGAGCCTAACTACATCACAAATGAATAACATACCTACACTAAAGGAAACGAGAAAGAAAAGAGCTGGCCTAAGTAACTTTAGAAACTGTATTTCAACTTCATCTGACAAGTCAAAAGACAATTAGCAATTCAAAAACAGGCTACACTAGGATTAAACAAGTAAATATATAAGAGAACATGACAGCCAGTTTTCTCATTGTCAGAAAAAGAAGTTACAAATAAGGGAAAGAGGAAGGCTACAATGAACACTGGTAATATATGGAATTGGAGGTACCAATACAAATCATGTTTTTAATAGATACGGAGATAAATATTAGATAGATAGATGTATACGTGTGTGCATGGGTTAGTATAATATGCACAGTTCCTAGATTTCTGTACTGAGGGGGCTTAAGAATGACGATACCTCAGTGGCAATAAGCACACCTGTGAGATAGAAGTGCGGTGTTATCCAACATTCCCCAAAATCCTGTACGAATATTCTCTATTTGAAGTAAGTGAACATACTGACAACCAGATTTGGGCATAAAACACTCAAATTGTATCTTCTAAATAAACATTCAAATTATCTGTGAGTTTCACATATAGAAAAGGAAAAGCAAAGGAAATGCAAATCTTAAATACGTTTTCTTTAATTATGGATGGGTTTATTATCTGTAAATATGTACCTCCCAAATACCGATTTACAAGAAATGTAAGGCGGCATCCTCTGTCTTCACGATTGTGGCAGATTCCTCTGGGAATTCTGGGAGGTTTACGCTCTGGTCCCACCATATCTCAAGCAAAATGTAAGACAAATTTTCTCTGAAAGCTTTTATGGAAAGTCATAAACATCAGCTGGCAGGTCCTCATTTTGTCCTAGAACCAGCTTGCCACAAAATGTGATATCAGAATTTAGGAACATTTCATGAAGCCACAGGGATGTGTTTGGAGAAATGCCTCACGCCCTGACAAGCCATCACTCTGCTTCGTCCCCTAAGTCAGCACACTAGCATCGGTCTTTTCCCCATCGCAAGGTGACACGACTGCTGTCCATGCATGGGAAATGCAGCTGCATTTGGCTTGGTGTTTCCTGGGATGGCTTTGACCACCCTGCAGCATGAGGCATGTCCTTGTGGGAGAGCGTGAGAAAGTCTCTGAAGCCCAGCTACAAAGGGCCTCTCAACACTGTCCTCATTACAAGCCACAGAAAGAACTAAATTCAGAGTTTCCAAGAGAGAGCAAGAGCCCATAGTGTGCGCCAGACAGAAAGAAGCTTCCAGAGAGTATCTCCTGATTTGGCAGTGCCAACAGAATCTGGCTCAGGTAAAGTCCCAAAGAGCTTCACAGGAAAACCTCATGGCCCTCTGAAATCTAGCAATTCACCAGGGCACCAGGAATCCTGGCAGGGACCCCACGACCCAAAAGGTTTGAATGGACAAAACTGTTGTGTGAAAAACCTTTGCTTGGAACACACGAATCCTCCCTGGAAAGTGTCACAGCCAGGATGGGCACGACCTCCCCAAGTGCACAGGGAGCACAGGGTGAACCCTCCAACAATGTCCAGCCTTAAAATTGACCTGTCTCATTAATACCCACATCTCGCTGCAGAGCTCATTACCAACCATGTGGCTCCTGGCCACCACGTTGAGAGTGGGACCCGCGGTGTTTCTGCACCTGAGCATTTCTCTTATTCATGCAGGACAATTTAGGAAAATAAAGATTATTTTAATGGCCTCAGTAGTTGTATGGCTGTAAATGAGTGTATGTTAAGAATGGAACAGTATGACCTCTATATTAGTTTTCCATGCTGTGGCAACAAAACAAATTTAGTGGCTTAAAACAACACGAATTCATTATCAAACAAAGCTGGAGATCAGAAACCCAAAGTCAAGACATCAGCAGGGACAGACTTCCGGCAGCTCTTGGAGATAATCCACTCCCCTACCTTTCCCCACTTCTAGAAGCAACCTACCTGCATGCCCTGGCTCAGGGTCCTTCTATCCCCAGAGCTATCAAGCCCATCACTCCAACCTCTGCGGCGGTAACCACATCTCCTTCTCTGATACTGACCATGCCGCCTCTCTCTCTTTCACTTATAAGGATCCTTCCCAGATAATCTCCCCATCTCAAGATTTCAAACTTAGCCACATTTGCAAAGCCCCTGGTGTTATGTTGGTTAACATGCTCACAGGTTCCGAGATCGGGATATGGACATCTTTGGGGGGCCGTTACTCTGCCTACCATAGAACTCAAGTGCCTTAAACATCCCCCTTTTCAATCGTGTTTATTTTATTACATGGTTTGGCAAACTCTTTTTTCACCTCAGTACAAATAAAAGCTTAAGTCTGATGACGTCTACCTAAATTAATTTACCCAGACTGGTGTAAATGCCCCAGTAGAGAGTATCCAGTACAGATCTGTGAAACAGTAAGCTAAAGACAGAGTCGTGCCCTCAAAGAATTATAATTTAGTTAGGAAGATATATATATATATGTGTGTGTGTGTGTGTGTGTTAAATATAACTATTGAACGATAAAACAGAGTACAGAATTCACAGTTGTACTTGCTTGATAGAAGTCCTGCCAGAGTCCAGACAAATGTGATCAATATGTGTTGGGAATTGCCTGAATTTGATCAGACTCTAATAATTAAAATTTCATTGTAATAATAACAGTGTTATTAATAAAGAATTACTGAATGCTTATGATGTGCAAGGTGCTGTGAATTAACTCCTTTAATCCTTACACAACTCCATATAGTTACAGTTACAATCCCTACTTTATAAATGAGGAAACTGAGGCACAGAGAGTTTGAGTAGCTTGCCCCCGGTCACAGAGCTAATAAGTGGTGTGGAGTTGGGATTTGCACCCTGCAGGCTACCTCCAGAGTCCACATTTCAACCACTATTCTCTGCTACCTCCTTTAACCTTCTAGAGGTGGTGTTTATTCCTGTTTGGCCAAGTCACTGCTGGGATCCTAAACTCCATCTAACACCTCCTTTGTGCCTCACAGCAGCCAGTTATGGATTTTAGCTTATCCAGGTGTTGCTTCTGACCTCTGATGAGAAAAGTCTGTGGAATAAACTCAATGAAGGTGGACTCAGGGAAGAAAAACACGAAAAACCCATCAGCACACTAACTTCGAGCATCCAAGCTGTGATCTCTCCAGACAGAGGATCAATTCTCAACAAGAAAGACTTATTGGGGCTATCAATGGTTAAATACCCAGTCCCCCATTCCCTATACGTGATGGAGCCCTGGCTGCGTCAGGCTGGGCCATGAAAATGAACAGGACATAGCCCCTGACCACAGGAAGCCCTTGGGCTGGTCAAGAAGACAGATCCGATTGGGAACTAATTACACACCTTGAGACAAACCAACAATGACAGAGGTCCAGATCAAGAGAGGAGATCGGTAAGAGAGCAAGGACTTCCCCGAGAAGGCACAGCTTGAGTGCAGCCACAGAGGGCCAGAGGAGTCAATTAGGAGTGTGTGGGTGGCAAGATATGTTTTTTCTTTTTAACTTTTTATTTCGAGATAATTACATATTTGCAGGAAGTTGCACAAATAGTAAAGAGAAGTCCCTGTGTGCCCTTCTCCCTGCTTCCCCGGGTGGTTACATCTTACGTAGCCATGGCACAGTATCAAAACCAGGAAACTGGCACTGGCACGACGTGTATGCACAGCTGCATGCCATTCTGTCATGTGTAGAGTCTGTTATCCAGCTGTCATTTCAAGACATTGTATCTACAAGGAATAATACCATGTGCGACATTTTGTCCACTCAAATAATGCCCTTGAGATCCATCTGAGTTGCTGTGTGATCAGTAGTCCATTCCTTTTTTGTTGCTGAGTAATATTCCACGGGGGTTTAACCATTCACCTACCAAAGGACATTGGAGTTGTTTTCGGTTTTTGGCTATTACAAATAAAGCTGGTATGAACATTCCTGTATAGTTTTTTGTGTGGATATAAGTCTTCCTTTCTCCGTAACAAACACCCAGGAGTGCAATTGCTGATCTGCATGGTAAGCATGTTTAAATTTTTAAGAAACTGTCAAACTCTTTTCTAGAGTGGCCACACCATTTTACATTTCCAGCAACTATGTACAAGAGATCCAGTTTTTCCACATTCTCACCAGCACTTGGTATTGTCGCAATTTTTTTTAGCTATTCTAATTGGTCTTCATTTGCATTTCCCTAATGGCTAGCGATGTTGAACATATTTTCATATACTAATTTGCCATTCGTATTATTCAATGAAATATGTTTTATCTTTTTCTCATTTTCTAATTATATTGGCCTTTTACTGTTGATTATTTTTCTTTCAGATATGTAGTTTGCCAATATTGTATCCCACTGTATCATTTCTCTTTTCATCTTCTCAACAGGGTCTCACATAGAGCAAATATTTTTAAATTTGATGAAGTCCAATGTATCTTTATTTTTTTATGAATCATGCTTTCAGTGTCATGCTTAAGAACTATTCGCCAAGTCTTAGGTCCCAAGGATTTTCTGCATTTCCTTCTAAAAGTTGTATTGTTTTAGATTTTACTCTTAAATCAGTGATCCACCCTGAGTTAAGTTTTATATGAGGTGTGATGTTTAGGTCAAGATTAATATTTTTTCCCCTTTGGATGTCCAATGGCTCCAGCACAATATGTTGGAAAACACTGCTTTAAAAGAAAAAATCACTGCTTGTAAATTAAAACATGGTATACCTCTGCTGAATAATTTTTGTCTGGACTGTTCTCTATTAATATGGCACTGCTATGCTGCTCTATTAATTGAGATTTTCCCAGCTCTTGCTAAAACTCCATCTCAAAATACAAAGAGTAGGTGTTATTCTCAGCTTTTTTTTAACCCAAAATGGGGTGTAGAAATACCTTTCCCTTAAACTTTCTGATTGCATACATCTACCATTCTGCTAGTATTCTCATTTCTACAAGAGAAAATTACATTCCTCTCTTCTGCACTGATAACAAGGTCTGTATGCCCAAGTAAATGTAATCTCTTTTTATTGATTTAATTGTTGGCCCGCCCCTTCCTTTCGGTACACAAGGTATAATGTGTATGTATACTTGCATGTAATTTGGCCTTCAGTATTAGTCAAAGGCTCCCCGAAGTTAGAAACTATTTTTTTTTCTTCTTCTTCTTGTGTATACCTCTCTCCAGTCCTGAGAAGAATCTTCATGCTCCAACCACTGGCTGACCACGGGGCAAGCGCCTCAGGATGAACGAACCAATGATAAACTGCTGGTAACAGTCAAGAGGGCACTGACCACCTCTTGTTTGACTGTCTTGTGCAGTTGCTCTGGTAACAATGTTGCCTCCAACTACAATTCACTGATCTGAGAACTTTCCTGGGCCTCATGAAAGCCAAGGGCGCCTCTCCCCTGCAAGTTGCACATGGTTTCCAGGTTCTCCTTTCCTAGCTGCACAGCATTTCCCATTCTGACATCATGGACAGCACAGTGACAATGTGGTTGTATGCAGAATAAAGCCTTCGAGACTCTCTTCTGACTGGTACACCCACATCTTAAAGCAACCGCTGTGAGGAAAGTGAACCATCTGGACAGGAGGTCCAATTCCTTGACACACAGTCTCTGGCAGCTCTTCACACCTATCTTTGAAAAGCAGAAATTTTTCTGTGGTGCCATTAAAAAGTCCCTTTCCACAATGTAGAGTATAATCTGCACTTCAGACCAGCTCATGTAGATTGTGTCTCTTATCCTAATGACCTTTGGCTTCCTATTACAAAATAATCTTACACACTTGCCCTAAAAAGCTTAAAGTTGACATTAATCTCAGAGATACTTTTACAACAAAAGGGGAAAAAAAACCCAAAAAGATAGCTAGCATTTATTATTAGCAGCCAGTTAGTTCTGAATATAAATAATGACTCAACTCTAGATTGTGAATTTTTAGTTTCTCATAAAATCTTGGTTCCTTTTTTTTTTTTTTTTTTTTTTTTGAGACACAGTCTCACTATGTTGCCCGGGCTAGAGTGCCGTGGCATCAGCCTAGCTCACGCAACCTCAAACTCCTGGGCTCAAGTGATCCTTCTGCCTCAGCCTCCCGAGTAGCTGGGACTACAGACATGCACCACCATGCCCGGCTAATTTTTTCTATATATACATATATTTTTTTTTTAGTTGTTCAGATCATTTCTTTCTATTTTTTAGTAGAGACAGGGTCTCGCTCTTGCTCAGGCTGGTCTCGAACTCCTGACCTTGAGCGATCCACCCGCCTCGGCCTCCCAGAGTGCTAGGATTACAGGCGTGAGCCACCGCACCCGGCCCCTGGTTCCTTTTAATGAAAAAGAAGTCTCTGCTCTGAAGATGTGACAGATCACAGGTAGACAGGTTCATAGTCACAAAAATCTTTGGTATTCTGAGTGATCTCCTTGGTCTTTCATCACTAAATGTGGCAGAGAAGGAAGGAAAAGGATGAAGAAATTATTATGAATGGGTTCCTTGGAAGGTGAGTTAGGTCAACAAGCAGCTTACAAATGAAGTAGAGAAACTGACCACATTTCATTAGAAATATCATATTTTTTTGTGATTAGCCAGGAAATAACTCTCCAAAGTTGTTGAGTCTTATAGAACTGGATATCTGCATGAATCATAATCTGCATGTGTTTAAAATGTATTGGAATGGCTTTTTACTTCCTCCTCTCGTGGAGTTTGCTTTTTGTGAGCAGCCACGACCCCGGGCCCACACACCTCCCCTTTTGAACCCACAACTCCTCCGCATCCGTGAGTAAATCTGCCTGAGAACTCAAGTCTCTGCCCACTGAGGCCTCTTAGCCCTAGAACCAAAGAGCTGGGATCCATTAAAGTCCGATAGCATAAGGTTTAGGGCAAAGGCAGCCGGGCTTGGTCACCCAGAAATTAATTCCAGCATCCCCATGTGACCCACAGGGAATGGGAACTTGCTCGGAGTAGGAAACTTTTTGCTAATGCAAGAAGCTGAGTGACCAAGAACTCAGGAGTTGCCTCAAGTTTCCACACAACTCTGTGGTAGAACTAGAGAGAACTCACCTGGAAGTCGATGCCTTCTCACAAGCTGTGGCATTGGGAGGAGGCCATTGCGGGTCAGGTAGCCTTTCTGTCTCGCCATCTTAGATCCGGGACTCTGGGCTTCCCAGAAGCCCGCCCCCTAACTTCACTATCATCTCATTGGACAGATTCGTGTCACATGACCACAGAAAGGCTTCTGGGAAATGTAGTTCTTAAAGCTGGGTACACTACACAGAAAACAAAATCTGGATTCTGTGAGAAGAGGGAACAGTGGTCAGAGGTCAATCAACCGTTGGAGTCAGCCTGGTTAATAAAGAGCTCTACAAGGAGGTAAATGCAAAAATAATTTTTTAGAAAATGGTTCCCCCTTAAGAGCAAGGGTCGAAATAGGGAGCAAAGGGAAGAACAATTGCGTTTTTCATGGTGTGCCTCTCTGGAGTATTGATGTTTGATTGCAAATCGCACATAGCCCCATAGCTGAGGGAAGTTAGCAGTGTTTCCACCCAAGTGCATTTCCTTACTCTGCTTCCAGGTGAAAACTGCATTTTGCATGCTCCTTCCAATCCTGCGGCTAGTTCCTCTCACCTGCACGCAGCTGGCTTTAAATCCACTCTCTCAAAGGTGCATCATTTTATCTGTGCAGGCTCCTTGAATAAGAATACACATTTGCATAGAGAGTGGGAGAGAAATTTAGGGTAGTTAGGAAGAAAAAATATTTCTCGAAATAAGGATAATTTAAAGCATTGAATGTTGGCCAGTTGTGGAGTGACTCTCTAAGTGGCAGATCTTAGAAGATTTATTTTTCACCTGACCTTGACAACTTAGTTTTTATAATAAGATGTGTATGGAGGGACCTGTTCGACAGTGGTTAAACTCCTCAGACACTACAATCTCCAGTTTGTGTAAACAGCTTTTTTAAGCCCATTCTCCTCATATGATGTGAGGCTCAATTCCTAAAGTCTGCAAGTAGGAGTCAAAATTATTCCTAAAAAGTATCTTAAATTACCCCTAAAAGATAGAACGATTCACCACCTAATAACTCCAGCAAAGCCATTTTTTTCCTCCAGTGTTATGGCAGATTGCTGTTTCTTTTCTAAATGAACTCCAGTTTAGGCACCTTTAAAAAAATGAAAAACATAAACCTACGTACAAATGCACATATGCATGCATGTACTCACATGGACATGCACTCACACAGGCATACACAAACACACACAGTTGCACACACATACTGCATCCTGTTTCTAAAGGCTAGACTGATGGGGGAAGAATTTCAGAGAAAATAAACTCAACTGAGGACAGAGATTCACATGTGTTCACTCTAGGCACACCCATATTTTCAAATGAAACCAGAGAGAGATACCCTTACTACTGCCACCACACATCCTGCTTACCTGGAGCATTTCAGAGGACCAGGCACTATTAGTGTGTGTGTGTGTGTGTTTGGGGGGAAAGCACACTATTTTAAAACAATAGAGAGCAAAATTTGTACAGAATTGAGTCTATTGAGCTGTCAGGGAACCTGCAGTCTCAAAGAGGGTGGATTTCTCTGAAATTTCAGGCTGTGTTTAATGACTTCTGAAAAGCAAATGCAGCGTTTCAACATCAGTTGGCAGCATGTCTCCACCAATGTGTTTTCAGCCAGCAGGAGGATGAAAGAAAAGAAAAAATGACTCCCACCGAGGTGGATTTGGCTGCCAATGGCCAGCAGGCCCAAGGAGCTGGAGTCAACCCCGAGCTCGGCAGCAAGAGGCAGCAGGAGGTGAGGATGTGTGCTCTGCTAATGGTGGGAATAACCCGCCGGGCCCTGCAGACCCTTCACCCTATGAGGGCAGCAAGAAAGACATTCTAGCTTTTTCTCCCCCTGGACTCCACACCCCAGGACCCCTGTAGGTGCTGCCACCTTCCTGGCAGAGCTGGGAGCTTAGGTCTCACTCCTTGCCTGCCCCAGGGCCACTACACCTGTGCCCTGTGGGAAGGGCTCCTGGTGCCAGCTTTTCCCAGGACTCGGAGACCAACCCCTCTGCCATCTTGCCTGGGCTGCACCGCCACCCTGACCTCGCCTGCACATAATCAAAATGGCAACAGTCATTGTGCCAGCTGGTCTCCCCTGGTGCGGTGCTGTGCTGAGTGCCTGCCATGCCCATTAAATTCCCTCCTCCACAAGAGGCTGTACATCCCATGTGGAGAGTGGATGAGACTCCTGGGAAGCCCAGGTAGGTCGAGGAGATTCACACACCGCCCCGGACACCTGCGCCTCTGAGCCACAGTTCCCACCTGCAGCCTCCAAATCACGTCGGACTGAATTTGGCACGTCCGGGGGAGTCACAGATTTCTGCCAAGGTGGGGTCTGCGGTCAGCTGCGTTGTGAGCGCGCGTTCCTCCGTGGGTAAAGAGCCATTCTGGGACCCTGTGTGGGAGGGAAGAGGCGCAGAGAGCCACTCTCCCTTGGTACCCCAGTCCCCAGTTTGACAAAGTGAAGGTAGGTATGGGGAGGGGGCGGGATGCGACTCTATGCTTTGGAGAAAGGAGGTGCACATAACCGGACCCCACTTCTTGGATCCTAAGTGCCACACAATGCGTCTCAGTTTAGAGTGGGGGACAATAAACATTTTGTCTCAGCCACTCTCCCTCCTCACTTCTGGAACAGCGTCTAAGCCGAGTCCAGGTACTGCAGGCGGTGCCAGGCAGGGGAGCTGAAGGTTTTAGAATGGCCAAATTTGCTCCATCTCCTGCATGGCTGCCAGCAGGGTCCGCCCTTCCAGGGGAGGGGCGGCTCCGTGCCCGAGGAGGCTTTCCTGGCGGGACCAGCGTCCTCTCCGCATCTCTGCAACAAACCTCAAGTTCAAGCTCCCTCCGCCCCAGCGTCCCGCGGGGAAGATGCCCACTCCTGCCTTACCTTTGCCGGGCAGCGCGCCCAGAACCAGGCTTTGCGCCCCTCTCCGCCCGGGGCCGCGACCCTGGGGCACATGCTGTGTCCCCGCGGCTCAAGCCTGCCGGTCGGCTGCCCCACACCCGCAGGCGACCCCTGGCAGCCCCGGTCGGCCGCGTCTCGCAAGGTTGCGACCTGCCACTGTAAGGTCCTGGCCGCAGCGACTCGGGCTCCGGAGGCTGCTGACGCTGCCAGCAGGACAACTTTTCTCCAGTCCCCGCGGCCACCTGCCTCGCGCAGCCCCCAGCCGCACCCAGCGCACCTGTGCCCTGCTCTCCGCCCCACCCCAGGCGCAGGCGGAGAAGGTGCGCCCGCGCGCGCAAGGACGGCAGCGCCAGGGAGAATCCCTCTCCGCCCAGAGAGCAAAGCTGGACTCGAGCAGGGCGGCTCCTGCGGGACCCTCGGGAATGCCCTCCTGGGACCCCAAAACTCCACTCTGTGGGCCTCCTGCCTTCGCTCCTGTGGCGCAGACCTGGATCCCTGCGGGGGAGACTGGAAGGAGCGCTCTAGTTGGCATCTGTGAACGTCTGGAATTAGATGGAACACGGTATATAATACGTGTGTGTGCGTGCGTGCGTGTGTGTGTGTGTGTGTGTGTGTGTGTGTGTGTGTGGGGAGAGAGAGAGAGAGAGAGAGAGAGAGAGAGAGAGAGAGAGAGAGAGAGAGATCACAACAAATCTGTAAGGCCACACCAGCAATTAAGAATTCTTAAAAACAAATAAAATAAAGGGTTCTTCAAGAAACGGACTGGAGAGGAGAGATGGAAGAAAAAGTAATTCTACTTGACTGCAGGAGGTGGAATGCAGCAGAGAAACGTTTCCAACCAAAAAGGTTAACTGTAAAATACTCTCACAGTTCTAGAAGATAGCAGAGAATTATTTTTTTAATAAATTATCCTAATCCCCCAGTTCTGCACTGTTTGACTACTACTGACAAGATCAAGAAAAGACAGGTCTTAAAATAGCCGTGGGTTGCCTGTGCTTTCATAAAGTGTAAGGGACGATTATTTTCGCAGCCCAAAGGGCTGGAAAATTATTCTCTTTAAGTCAAGTACAGTATTTCTAGCCTCGAAAGATCAGGGAGAAATATGGCCTATTATTCCTGGCTGAGGGATCCGGCCTATCTGGCCCTCCCTCCTTTTTGTTCTGTTTCTTCCACGTAACCTACAGGGTATCTTTCCTACCCACACCAGACACAGAAGAGGAAATAAAGATTTAAAAAAAAATACATAAATTTGAGACAGAAAATTCCAGACACCTGCTGGGGGAGGGGCTTTTTTGATCCCAAAGACTGGAAAATAAGAGGTCTGGAGGGACATGGGGCTGGAAGGTAGAGGAGAGGCCGAGGAGAAGGGAAAGACATGAGGGGCTGGGCAGGGCTCCGCGGGTGGGAGAAACAGCCCTAACTCAGCCGCAGCCTACAAGCAGCGCAGTGCTGAACTTGCCTGGAGCGGGCTCCCCTCTGGCGCCCTCTGCAATCCTGCTATCTGCCAATGGCTCCCCACCCAGGAATCTCAGACAGAGAAAAGCACCAGGAACAGAGCAGTGAAGAGTTTAGATATTTTTGGAGATTTGGGGATGTGAAGAGACAACTTCACCTTCTGGCCAAGGTGGAAAGTCTACAGGAAATTGGGCAGAGACGGCCACACCTCCACTGTTACCTCTACATTCCTGGGATAGATTTCACCCACTCGAAAGCAATGATGATGTCGCTTGCTGTGGTTTTTCTCACATGGCTGTTTTGAAGATCAAATTCGAAAGGATACATGAAAGCTCATAGAAAAGTTGTAAGCACTGTTCAAATATAAGAGCTCTACTAAGAAAATGTTGTTTTCAAAAACTCCGTACAGGTAGGTCACAGAGAGATTCTGAGAAGATCATGCTGACTTTAGTGAACATAGGAGATGTTCTCCTAATTGCAAGCAACCGTTAATTGATCTTAAGGTTTGTTTACTCAAATACATCAAGAACCGTTCATAAAATCATACTTTTTATAATAGCAAACCCTCTGGTTATATAATAAAGAAAGATTCAGTTTGTAATTACTGCAGCCCAGGTTAAGTAATTCTTACTGGATGAGAATTTTAATTAGTGAAAACAATTCAAGATGTGTGTCATTATTTTAGGATAGTGATAATCCTGAGCTATTAGATATGGTGTTTCTGGGAGGTCCAGTGGTGCAAAAGAGGTGGTGGGAAGTGGCGCAGATGGATTAGCATTCTTAAAACCAGTAATGATGTTAAACACAACCAGAATGGCAGGGTGACTTTCCAGGATGACTGCAACTTTATTCCTCACTCTCCAGAAAGAAAATACAATGCACAAAAAACACATTTGCAAATTCTTAACTTTTTCAGTTGACATGACAGGTGTTAAATAGTTTCTTTCATATGATGCTAAGACCTTGGCCACTTTGTTATGTATTGCTTCTTATGTTGCCCCCAAAGTCTCATCTCATTACAGCCTTATATCAACTCAAAGTCCAAAATATCATCTGGCTAAGTCAGATGAGGTCAGATATGTGGTTCCCCAGATACAGTTCCTTAAATACAGCTGTTATATTTGTGTACAAGTTATAGACTTTTGAAACTAAAGATATATTACCTGCTCTCTGCCCCACGCACCCAACATACAAAACTTAAAGAGGTATAGAATAATCACTGTAGACATTCCTGTTTAAAAGGAAGGAAAATTAGATCCTTAAATGAGTCACTGTTCCATAACAACTCTGAACTACAACCAGGTATATACTGGAAGTTTCTTGATTAGGGCCCAAGGCCCACAAATAACTCTACATAGCTCTCAGCTCCACCTTCTGAGTGGAGAAATTATGAAAGAAAACATCTATTTGCAGCTGAATTGTTTTCTCATCTTGCTTTCTACCTGTAGAATTTTGGGGATACAAATGCTTTATTTCATTTTATGTTGTCTCCATTTCTTCAATATCAAGATGGCAGCATTTCTGCTAGTACAATTCTCTCAAACTCTGTGTGGACCTCCTATGAATCACATTGGTGTTCACTCCATTAAGTACATTAAATAAGAGCCACAATCATGAACATCTTTTATATAAGAGATAATCTCACAGTCTAATAGAGTCCCTGTTGTTTCATAGGCATAGTCTAAATCTTCCTAAAAGCCTTTTTGTATGACTGAATCATTCTCTAATGCACCACCTTTGAACTTGCTAACATCTGAATAAACGTTCTCACAATTGAACCCTCAGTTTCATTTTTAAGCTAACATTTTTCTCATAGTGCTCTGTATTTTCCCTCTTTGCTTGGGAACTATGTCTTCATTTTAGCATTGTTTGCAATCAGGAGAGCCTGAGAATTTTAAAAATCCTTGAATTCTGGCCTCTCTCTCTCTCTCTCTCTCGGCTCTTCCCTCATTTTTGTTTCTTTCCTCACACATAGTACAATAAACAGCACCTTTGCTAAGTTTCTGCCACTACAGAATAAAAATCCTCCTGTTCTACTTTCTAATGTCGTGTTTCTCACTTACTTCTGAACCCTCAGAGCCCAGAAACAGATGTCTCCCACAGTCTATGCAAGGCCACCTAAGCTTTCTCTAACACGCTCATCAAAACCCTCCCAAGCTCTGCCCACTAATTTTGGTTCCAAGCAGCTCTCATATTCTTGGGCTTTTTTATGGTAGCACCTCACGTCCAGGTACTAAAATATTGAGTTTTTTATCCTTTCATTAAAAATGCCTCAAATAATGGCTTTAAAAAGCCATTTGTTATTGCGTTATTTCTGTGGGACAGCTTAATTGGTTGTCTGTGGTTCGAGATCTTCCACAGGGCTGCAATTGAGTTGTTTCTCAGGGCTGCAGTCATCCCGAGACTCGACGGGAGAGGAGCTGCTCTCTCACTCACTTGCTCTGAGAAAAAAAAACATGCTGCCATGTGCTAAGCTGCCCAGCGAAGAATCTCATGTTGAAAGAAAATGATGTTTCTGGCCAGCAACCAGTGAGGACTTGCCAACAGCCACGCACAATTAAAGCTTGGCTGGAAATAGAGTTTGGAATCGTACTTGTAGGAAGATATATTGGTTTGGGCACTGGAAGGAAGTTGGGCTGCCTGAGATTATATAACAAGTGAAAATCAGACAAAAGGACACTTTGGAATGAAAGAAAAACACAAGCAGGGGCGTGTCCGGGGTCTTCATGCAAATGTCCCAGAGACGCTAGGAGCCAAGCCTGTCCTCCTGCAGGGGCTGGGGGATGTGCTGATCAGACTCGGGCTACTCCCATAGTGTAGAAACCCATGGGGTATAAAAGAAGCTTTTTCTAAGATATTATCAGTTAGGGTTTCTGGAGGAAACAAATGCACACTTGAACTGGTAATTTGAAGATGGTTAAATAAAGGGATTCTTTAAAAGGCAGGAGAAGTATTTAACAGGATCCAATAAATAGAGCAGACCAGGGGCTAGTGAGAGTGGAGCCATTATGTATCTCCTGTGCCTCCAGGAGAAATGAAGGGAGTGGTTTATAGAACCAGGAAAGGGCGGCGACGTGGATGGAGCCAATGGGCAGAAGCCGTGCCCTTTAGCAGGGGAACACAGAGTCTCTCTAGTGACCTGAAAGGAGGGAACTGGGAAAATCAATACCCAACCTCAATCTTCCCACTTGTTAATATCCTGGACATGTCTCTCTTGGGCCAAACCAAACAGCGAGCCAGAAGGCAAGGAAGCTCATGGTGTGTTCCATGCCTGTCAGACTCTCTGGGCACAAGCAGGATGCAGAAGGTGGAGAATTGGTCTTGACAGCAAATGGAAGATCTCCAGCACTCCCTGTGAACGGCAGACACCACCTCCCTCAGCCGGAAGATTAAGATTCACATCAGCGGTGACGAGTCATGGCGATGTTACGCGCCCTTCACAGGAAGTGATCAGAAAGGCACTTCCGCTCTGTGGTCTTCCTCCCAAAAATGCACAACCCGAATCTAATTATGAAAATAAATCAGAAAAAAACAATCGAGGAGCATTCTACGAAATGCTAACCATTGCTCCTCAAAACCTCGTTATCAAGAACAAGGAAAATCTGAGACACTGTCACAGCTAAGAGGAGAAATACATGGGAACTCTCCACAATATTTTTTGAAATTTTTAGGTAAATCTAATTTTTTTTCTAACATAAAACAATGTATATATTTTTAAATACATGTCATTTACATATTTTATACAGGACAGTAGATTTCCGATGATGGTACTTAATTAAGATTCAGGTGTTTCTCAGCCTTGCATTACAACTTTCAGCCATGTCCCTCCCCAGTTCAGACACTGGATTAATTTTCCGAGATTCCTACTGTTTCTCAGAATTGTTTTCTTCTATTCCTGGAGGAAAATGAACACTTTGTCTTCATCTGGCACAAGTGACTTGGTCTTCAACTCCAGCGCTGCAGAAGTTTCTGATAGTTGGTGCATAACTAATGGACTCGTCCCTCCAAGGGAAGGAGCTGTGTCAGGAGGAATGTGAGATGATAAAACGGTGCTGGCATCTGAGGACAGAGCGAAAAGTCAATAGCAGACCCACAAAACCATTTGCTTTGTGATTAGCCACCAAAATGATGTTAATTCTCCACTTTCTGTGTTTACCCATCACAGTAATGAAGGTTATTTTGAATCCATTTGCATCTTATGAACCCCTAACTCTGAATCTGGTACCAAACAGGTAAAGGGAAATTTAAACTTTCTTTCCCGAAACACTTTGCTCCAAGAGTGAGTTATCTATTTTTGGTTATGCTGTTATTTTTATTTATTTTTTTTTTTTTTAGGAGAGATCGCATCTTTCTCAACATCACTGAGGCTGGAATAAGTCCGAGTAGCCTAGACAGCATCGCTTTGCCTTGGATTCTGAAGACAAGACCCAAGTGCTTTCTCCTGGGCCTGGTGCAGATATGTGGCCCCTGGTTGGACAGCAGAACCTTCATGTGCTCTGTGGGCCCTGACATCCCACACCCAGAGTCCCCTCCATCTCACCCTGACTGTCCTGCAACAAAAAATGTAAAAACCAAACAATCTCCAAAAAAGTCAATCTTTGATTTCCTTTCTTTCAGATATTTTAGCCTTATTTTTAAAAACTTGCACTTTTGTTTTATTTATTTTTTTATTTCTGCATATTATGGGGGTACAAATGTTTAGGTTACATTGCCCTTGCCCCCCTCCCCCCATAAGTCAGAGCTTCAAGGGGATGGGTATATACATACGTAATGAGTGCGATGCGCACCATCTGGGGGATGGACACGCTTGAAATATTTTTTAATAGATTAAAATTTCTGTGAAAATCTGCTCTGGAAAGACAAACCAGTAACATTTCTGCTTCTTTATGATGCCTATTGTTTCTACCCTGAATATCTTGGGGTATTGAATTTTAATTCAACAGACTAAAATAAATGCCTCATTAGAAAGCCTTTCTATATCCGCAGCTTTCTTTTTTTAAAAAAGAGTAGGGGTTTGTAACAAAAATGCTGATAATCGGGTCCACCTGTCCACAGAGACTGCAGCCCTCTATGAAGACCAGTGAGAAGAGATACTTCTGATAATAACATCAGCAGGGAATGTGCTGGGAAACTAGTCTGAGATCTCAAAATATTTTCACAAATGCGTAGCTCAGACTCTGGATTACCAACATTCTCCCTAGTTTTAATTTATTTTTTTAAAAAAATCATTAAATAAATTCAGAAACCCCTCAGAGCTTTAGATGAAGTTTTCCTGTATCCCATTCTGCTCGCCTGGGGAGATCTCTGGTGCCCGGTGTTCAATTGCAATCACTCTTACATTATAGCTGTCATTTCAGCCCAGAGTGAGCTTATGTGCAATATCAGGAATCACTCCCAGTTGGATCTAACTGTAAGAAGACTCATAGAATCTTGCCTTTGGAGAATTAATAAATAACAGTGATCGTTATCCACACTCCAAAAAACATTCCTCCCTGTCTTTAAATATTAGCGTTCCTAGTCCGAGGCCTCATATTTGCTTACAGATCATGGGCATACATGTTTCACACAGTGCCTACTCTTAAATTAGAATTGAACGGAATTTAAAAGCTGGGTTGTGCAAGCATGAGAAATGTAAAGTTAAAATGTTAGGTTTGCATTGGAGATTAGGAAGGGAGAAAGTGACATTTTCTGTTAATGTGAAAAAGAGGCAGATGTATCAAAATTAATTCCCAAAGGCTGAAGGGGGTGTGTGAGACGTAATTTGGTCTTTGGTTTATCTTTGCAAGGAAAGCAGATATTAAAGAGAGGCACGTCCTCGGGGATCTCCTCCTCCTCTAGCCTCAGGAACAACAGGAGAATGGAT
>RJWJ010006450.1:0-62493 GCA_004363605.1 Indri indri | reverse complement strand
TAATTCTTTTGGTTTTGTGCCTTAGATTTATCGATCTTGAATTAATTATTGTGAGTGGTGAGAGATGTAGATCCTGTTTCAGTCTTCTACATGTGGTTATGCAATTTTTCCAGCACTGTTTATTGAATAGGGATTCTTTTCCCCAGTGTATATTGCTGTATACTTTATAAAAGATCATATGGAAATATGTGGATGATTTTATATCTGGGTTCTCCGTCCTGTTCCATTGGTCTATGTCTCTATATTTGTGCCTGTATCATGCTGTTTTGGTTATAGTAGCCTTGTTGTATAGCTTGAAGTCTGGTAAAATGATGCCTCCAGATTTATTCTTTTTATTTAAGGTCGCTTTGGCTATTCAGGCTCTTTTCTGGTTCCAAATGAAATGTAGAATTATTTTTTCCAGATTTGTGAAAAATGATGTCGGTATTTTGATGGGGATTGCAGTAAGTCGTGAGGATATAGGGAAATTGGATAACACAGGCATTGCTTGTGGAAATGTAAAATAATATAGCCACTCTGGAGAATAGCTTGGAAATTTCTTTAAAAAAACTAAGCACGTTATTATTAGACTCAGCAGTTATAAGTCCTGGGCAATTATCCCAGAGAACTCTTGATACCTACAAAAGTCTGGACGAATCTCTATAATACTGTGCTGAGAAGAAAGTCAGTACCCAAAGATTGTGTACTATGTGTTTCCATTTATATAGCATTATTCAAATGGTAAGATTATACCAATGAAGAAGAAATTAGTAGTTGCCAGGGTTAAGGAGGGGGCGGGGATGAGAGAAGAAATATCTGTGAGTAAGAAAGAAAATACAAGGGACCTCGACAGAAGTATTTCGTGCCTTGATTAAGTCAGTCTCAGTATCCTGGTTGTGATATCATATTATAATTTTGTAAGATGTTACCATTTGGGGAAACTGGGTAGAATGTACCCAGATTTTTTCCTGCAGTATTTGTTACAACTGCATACGGGTAAAGATTATCTTAATGAGCTTAATTAAAAAAATAAGAGAAGATGCTTTTAATAAAATATCCTCCAAGCGTCATTCGTAATGCTTAGGGATACAGTTTCCACTTACTGACTGAGAAAGAATATGTAACCCCATCTGAACTGAATACATAAAAATAATTTATAAAGTATATTCTCTCTATATGTATATTTCATATGCATGTGTTTGTATGGGCATGTGTTTGTGCACACACCATATATATATCCATATATGTATGTATATAGGAATATTTTTTAGCCTAAACAAAAAAACGATAATCTTCAGATGCCAGAAAGCAAAAGAAAGTTCCAGTCCAAAAGGTACTGGTGGCCTCATCCTGAAACTGTTCCCCCGGGCACTAGGACTATTCAGGTTGGGCCTGACATCACACCACCCAGAAGGAGGACCCTGAAGCTGACCCACCTGTCACTAGGTGACAAAGGCCTTGTGGTCTTTAGAGCGGGTGCACGAAACTCCTCCCCCTTTGAAGAGCAATAATAAGGAAGAAAGTCTTCCCTGGGCGACAAGTAAGCAGAGAGACATCTGGGAGGTGGTCTGCATCTCCAACCCTGTGCAGTGTCAGAGAACAAAACGTGGTAACTTACTCCAGACAGCGAGGCCACCGCAGTGGTACAGGAACCGCTGCAGGGGGAGGGAGACCGGATCCACTGCAAATGCAGCTCCAGCCGGTGTGGATTCAAGCTAAGGAGCAAGGTCGGGTCGGTGGATGGACAGTTGCGAAGAGAACACATGGAAGGTGAGGGGTTCCTGGGAGACTCGCCGGAGTTCTCACCGCAGGCAGGCCAGGTGGCAAGACAGGAGGGTGGTCAGACTCCAAGAGCGGGGGATTTTCGCTAAACTGACTTGGGGAGATTCTTGCTCACACTGACTTCTGCAAGGACCGGGAGAAGCCCAGTGTTGGCCTTGTCAGAAAGAGCTCCGAGGAGACTGACTACAGTTCTGGGCAGGTCTGTCCAGGGGCATGGGGTGTGCTGAGCAGAAGTAGCCTGGCTGGAGTGGAGCGAGGGGCGTCCACAGGCCTCCAGTGAGCTGAAAACAAAACCACCCTAGGAAACAGGACGTCTGTAGAAAACAGCTTTGCCGATGTAAATTCGCAGGGAAAAAATATCTGAAATTGTATCAGGAAAAGGATGTGTAGCAGATTCAACTAAAAAAATAATATTTTCCCCAAGATCTATAAACAACAATACCATGTGAAAGTTTTAATATAAATTCATTGTGATTGTTTCTCGTGTCATTAGAGAAAGAAAATGAATGAATGGGCAACCAAAATATTAGTAACATATTATTTTTAATCTTCCTAAAAAAGCTGAAGAAAAAAATGACAAACTGCTGTTAATGTTGGGACTTTAGTGCATAAATGCTTGTTATGTTATTCTCGCACTGTTTTTGCTTTAAACTTTCAGAAAAAAACAAAACTCAAAAAACTGAGAAGGGCTGCTAGAATTAGCTGGAGTTCCCAGTGTAGGATATAGTGGGTCAGTGCTTCAACTATTTTTCTTTTTTAGATGCAGACAACTTGAGAGAAGAACCAAGAATAAAACTTAAAATGAAATTTCACTCTGATAAGGTTGATAGAGTTAATATAACAATACACTGTTTTGAAGGCATCTCAGAGATTTCAACAGGAACAGCATTTTTTGTAGGAATATTTATATCATATCAAGAAATTCCTCTGGCGATGAATAAGAAGGGTCTACAAAGGATCAGCAATGTTTAAAGCCCACGGAAGTACAGCCGCCCCAGCTGAAATACGGAGCAACACGCAAGAGAGCAAATCACTTAAGAAGTCGACTGACAGAAAAGGAACAGTGAGAGTCTCATACGGATAAGTGAAGAAGGCCGGCTGCATGTCACATTGGCTATTCCCTTTTGGCCCTTTTTGAATAGTTTAAGACACAACATGAAAAATAACCTCAGATGTTAAAAAATATAAAGAATTTGTTTCCTTAGGTATCTTCTACTTAAATATTGTTTTTGAGTGTTTCTAGCAGATGCAGAAGCCTTTGTTAGCCTGTTTCCTTCCAGAGCTGAGGCATTTTGTTAGAAAACAATAACCCATTGTTGACATACATTCTTGGTTTTATGAATTCCGGAAATAGAATAGAGAAGAGTTGTTTGGACATTATAAATAATATTTAATAGACATTTAAACTGTAGAGACAAAGAATCTCAATGTTGATAACTTATTTACACCCTAAAGTATAAATCAGTACAGCTAATTGGTTCAGAAGCCTTTACTATAATTCTATGACTAATAACAATTTTACAGATAAATGCAAGGTGTCATTACTACTAACAATACTTATATAAACATCATAGTAAATTAACAGAAAAACATTTTATTGTTGATCTGTTTAGACATTGCAAATTCTGATTTTCCATATTAATGGTACATCTTCACAGATCTATTTCAGGAAGAAAAAAAACTGCCCAAAAGTGCCCAGATAAGGGGTGGGGCAGTAAAGAAAATAAAGATTTATTCATACAGCAAGTGTTGAAAAATCAAAGAGTACAGTGGAGGTGCAGATGGATAGAAACATAGTCAAATTGTCTCAATTAAGAGAAAGAGAAAGGGCATGAGGGAGAAAGAGTGAAAGGAGATACTTGGAATTCCTCACTCAAAAAAGTTCTCAAGCAGAGCATAGAAGTTTGCAGGTATATGTATTTTTGGACACAGGGAATTCACTTCCTAAGCCATTTTTGTGTTTGTTCAGTTGTTTACTTTTTCTCACGGAATTTTCAGTGCTACCTGGCAGCTCAGATACATCGTGAAACAGACTTGGGAAAAGATTCTGAAGAAGACGGCCTAGTAAACTCACGCGGTAAAGCAGGACTTAGGAGTCTACTTAGGATGCAGAAAGCCCCAAAGGAACATCGATCCCACTGGAATGCAGGGAGTTAGCTGTGCTCCCAGCAAAAAATCAGGTCCCTTAGGTAGGGATCGTCGCAAAGGATAAGGAAATAATAGAAAATAGAAAATAATAGAATAGAGAATAGAGAAATAAAAGAAATGCACAGAGAGGAAGATATAGTTTTATAGAGTATAGATTTATAAAGGGGGGACTCGGGAGACCCTATAGCATTCCCATGGATTGTGAGGCCAGAAGTAAAGTTTCACATGGACATTCATAGGTACGGTGATCGGTTGCCAGGGGTAACAGATTTACATAGTAACAGGTAGTTCGTTTTAGGTTAAAAATCTCCCAAAAGGCTTTTATAGATCCCTTAATTAACTCTATCTACATGAGCAAATGGTTACAAAATCTTTGAAGGACAAACTTCTAAGTTCTAAGATAAAGCTATCACTTAGCAGAAGGGTTAAACAGAGATATGGTGGCTCCATATTTCTTTATCTACTTCTTGTGGATGGAGACAGGTAGTCAGGAGTCAAGCAAGAATTGTCCCTTGGGCTAATTGCTTTTAGCCACAAGTGTCTGTCTCTCAGGCAGGCACTCTTTGATCAGCTCTCATCCTGTGGCTCCATGCAAACTTGCTTTGTCGTACAAAACAGGCAAAAGCCGACAGGTTTGAGACACAGCGTCACCTTGGAAAACAGCTGTCACTGACCTCTGAGATGCTCTCCTGAGGCGAGGCAGCTTTTGATATGCAAACTAACACGTTCACATATTCCTGCAGGGCAAAGCCCTGCAAAACTCCTGAGATCATTTCTGTCTCTAATATGGCAATAGTAATCTATGGAGCAACACTGGAACATGGAGAAAGAGCTTGGTAACCTAAACATTTATGCTTGAGCTCGTGAGAGGACTGTTGAATTCCAAAGGGAAACAAGATCGTTGCAGTGAAGCCAGGCCATGAGCTGCCTCAGATCTCACAGAGCACGTGAGGAACAGACAATGCCCTTGAACATCCAGGAGTTGGGAAATTGTGCTGGGTGAGCAAAACCCAAGTACAGCCACAGACACAGAGGAATTTTGCATTCACTGCTAAGTTCTTTTTTGGGGGCTTTCATTGGTGCTCAGGAGAAAGATTTGGGACAGGACAGAAGTTGCAATGTGCAATAGTGATAAATCTCTGGGGAGGAACAACAGCCCCTCACCCTGAAGGAACAAGAAAAGGGTGTTTGCTTCTGGGGGAGGAGTGGAAGCAAAACTCCTTTGCTCTGGGAAATGGACTGAAACCATCTTGCCCCTAGCCAGTTTTCTTGAGCTGAAGTAGAAGGAAAATCTCTTTTTGGGAGGGTAAGGGGAATTAGAGACTATCTGTCTATCTATCTATCTATTTATTTATGTATTTATTTCAGAATATTACAGGGGTACAAACATCGTGGTTACATATATTGCCTTTACCCCGCCCAAGTCAGAGCTTCAAGTGTGTCCATCCCCCAGATGGTGCCCACCACACCCATGAGGTGTGAATATTCCCATCCCCTCCCCGCACCTACCCGACACCTGATGAATGTTACTTCCATATCATAGGTTCACGTAAGTGTTGATTGATTAGCACCAATTTGATGGTGAGTACATGTGGTGCTTGTTTTTCCATTCTTGCGATACTTCACTTAGTAGAATGGGTTCCAGCTCTATCCAGGAGAATACAAGAGGTGCTATGTCACCATTGTTTCTTATAGCTGAATAGTACTCCATGGTATACATATACCACATTTTATTAATCCACTCATGTATCGATGGGCACTTGGGTTGTTTCCACATCTTTGCAAAAATCTCTTAATACGCAGGAAGGCTGGACCCCCCTCGAGCAGAAGAACAAGCAGAACTAAGCTACTTCTGGGAGCGGGCAGGCGACACTCACATGCCCCAGAGCAACCCCAGGTAGAAGTCAGAGCCTGGCTGCCACTGGGAGGAGAGGCAAGAGTGCTGACGCATGAGAAGTCCCAGGTGCACTCAGCATGCCTGAGAGCTATACCTAATGAGCTATTAGTGGAGAAAAGTGATAGAAAAGTTAAATTAATTCAAAAGGTAGGAAAAGAGGAATGAGGACTAAAGTGGCAAGTATAATGTAACTAGCAATATGGTGGGTTGAAATCCAGTCATATCCATAATTACAATAAGTGTAAATGCAACAATAAATGTGTATGTATATAATAACATTTTAATACACATGGAACAAAAGCTGATAGAGCTGAAAGGAAAGATAGATCCACTATTACCAGTTGGAGACTTCAGCATTTGTCTGTCAGAAATCAATAGAACAACCATTAAGAAAATAAGTTTATAGAAGACCTGAATAATGCTATCAACCAACTTGATGTAATTGATACTTATGGAACATACCACCCAAAACAGTACAATGCGTGTTCTTTTTAAGTGCACGTAGAACATTTATCCAGTAACCCATATTGTGGGCCATTAAACAAACATCAACAGAATTGAAATCATAAAGTATATATTATTTGACAACAATAAAGTTAAACTAAAAATTGATAATAAATTGTATATAGACAATTACATAAATATTTGAAAATTAAACAATATACTTCCAAACAAGCCATGGATCAAAGTGGCAATCACAAGTGAAATTAAAATACATGTTGAATTGAACAGAAATGAAAGCATTTATACCAGACTTTATGGGACACTGCCAAAGAGCAGTGCTGGAGGGAAGTTTATTGAATTAAAAGCTTATATTATAAATTAAGACAATATTCAAATTGATAGCTTCTACCTTAAGAACTTAAAGAAAGAAGAGAAAAATACAAAGCAAGCAGAAGAGAGTAAATATTAAAGATAAGAGCAGAAATAAATGAAATTGAAAACAAACAAAAAATAGAGAACATTAACAAAACCAGAAGATACCTTCCTAAAGAAGTCAGTATAGTAGAAAAACTAGCCAAATTGGTCGAGAAGATAATGGAGAAGACACACATTACCGCTGTCACCATTGATATTATTTAGCAGGATAAGGAGAGTGTACTGTGAGCAGCTCATGTCAATGAATCTGAATGTTAGTTGAAATAGAAAAATGATCTCAAAGGCACAGTCTATCAAAGCATAAGAAGAAATTCACACCCTGAATAACCCTATATCCCTTTTATCCTATATATTTTAATAAAATTTAATTTATAATTTAAAAATTTCCCTCAAAGAAAACTCCAGGCCCAGATGGCTTCACTGGCAAATTCTAACAGACATTTAAAGAAACAAAGATGCCAATTCTACCCCAAATCTGCTAGATAATGGAAGAGGAAGCATTTATGCCAACCCCCATTATGAGGTAATGCTGTCTTGATGCAATTTACTCTATTAAATGCACCCTACAAAATATCAGTGAGCAAAATCACAGAGGACTTAGTAATTGAGGATATATTCCATTTTAATGGATCTGAAGTCTCAATATCACTAAAATGACATTTATCCCTAAATTTTTAGTTGATTCTACACAAATAACAAATCAATAACAAATCAAAAATCTCACAAGTTTGGTTTGGTTGGTTGGTTGTTGTAGAGGTTGACAAACTGATTCTAAAACGTATATGAAAAAGTAAAGCAGCTAGAACAGCCAAACAATTTTGTAAAGAAGAAGATGATAGGAACTAATACTACCTCATTTCAAGATCAGAGCTAGCTTTTAATGATATTTGTGAAAACCAATGAAGAAATTAAAAGAAAGAAATAATTTCTTCCTTGAGAAAGTTCCCCAGCTTTTTTAGATGTTAGTCTGTTTCTGGTCCTAGCCTATTTATCAGTTTCCTAAAAACTTGGAAAAAGATGAAGAAGGTTTGCTTATCAAATCTGAATTTGAAACAAGCTTGAACAGATCCTTCAACAAAGGATACGGGGAGACTCAGCCTTGTTAAAATAAGCTATGAAATAACTTTGAAGAAACAAGTTTTTAATGAGAAGAAACGTTTATTAAGACATGCATTTAGATTCGTAAAAAGTCTTTTCAGAAATAACAGTGTGACCCGATTTTAAAGCAATTCACGTATAAAACAAATTTATTTAATTTCCAACATGCTACTTAAGAGAGAACAGTATAGGGTTACAATTAAGGTGTCAACGCAAACATGCTTATTAGGAACATCAGATTAGGAGAAGCAAACCACAGAGTGAGCAAGGTGGTGACACATATCCTATGTATTATGAGAAATGATGTAAGGAATCAAGATATTTAGCCTGAAGAAATTGAATCATTGCTGGTTCAGAAAGGTGAGCATTTTAAAATTCACATGGTTACTAGATAGAAGAGAAATGAGATTTTTAATTTCTCAGAAATACAAATTTCCGAGAGACGGAGATGACACAATCAATGACAAGTCCTGTTTGTTTAAAGAACTTGAATTTGCATCAGTGAGAGAAACTGTTCTGCCCTGCAGGGAGCTTCCACAGGAGGCTTTGGACCCTCAGTCATAACTGCCATAGAAATTATTTCTGTATTGAGAATGTTAGTAGGTAAGAGGATCACTCCAGGGTCCTTACGCTTTTAAAATTGTTTTAGTCTATTTAGCAAATAAGTAAATGAATAGCTAAATGCAATCATGCTGTTTACTCAGTTTTAAAAAAAGTTGGTATATGAAAAAAGAAATCTCAAAAGTAGAAAGTTAGAAAAAATTAAAGGATATTTTTAAAAGTCCTTTTGCCCCAAATATATAAAAAATTTGTCATCCCTATTTACAAAAGGAAATACAATGTCAGTGAGTACAAATATTTTTGCCATCTGTCCAGTTATGAGTGCTGTATTCTTTACAAGGTGGTCTTTAGAATTTTCTGCTGACCTCGAAATGGTGTAATCTCCAGTTAAAATTGCAACAATTTTGATGATGTTGAGCCATGCTAATCTGATACTTAATATATACTGCATCAACTGTTTCTAATCTAATCCACACCTGTGTGTTTAGTGCATGTCTGTGTGTGTGTGGTGAGATCACATTATTCCTTTAAAGTTCTTTGGAAACCGGTTGCATTAAAAAGCAGACATGTGGTATCAGTTATGTAAATCATTTAAATCGGCTCGTTAAAATCATCCTGTGTAAACAGCCTTACCAGATTTTCAGTATTTCAGATAAAGTCATTCTGTACTAGGGAGGCAGTCAGTGTACCCTCCATCTTCTCAGTGGAAGTGTTACGTCTGAGATTGTCCTTCCCTATTAAAAGCGAGATCTATTTCTCTTGGGGGATTCCAAGCTTTTTGGAAAAGCTTGAGTAAAAGATCAGTGGTCAAAAGAAATACTTGCTTTGTTGAAATGTATCCTTTGGAAGTTCAGGAGTAAGAGTCACTGTGTATGTGAGGTCTCATATTCCGTAGGCATTTTTGTTCTTAATGCATTAAAGTGAAAAACGAATCCATCCGTATAAATGCTTATTCTGCACTTCCATGGTGAAAAACAATCATTTCCCACCACCACCACAATGTCAGAGAGGAAGCTCTTTATCCTAGAAATATGATTAAACCCTGTGGGAATAATAATCTGTGCGCCTTGGGAGATAAGTAATACGATACTATTAGCGAACTCCTGGTGTAAAGCAATAACTAGGAAAAATTGTTGCTCATGTAATGTGATAAGCTACACAATATTATCTAATTCCTATGTATTGCTGATAATAAGTATTTTTCTTCTCTGGAAAGAGTCAAACAAAAATGTATAAATCCAAGGTAAATTACGTTTAGAAAAAGATGGGATTTTTCTAATTGAATACAAAGGAAATTTTGAAAAATTTGGCATCTAAAAATCAATTATTTACATATGAAACTCTTTATAGAAAAAAATCATATTATGGCACTAAATTTATAAACTATGACTAATCACTCTATTTTTCAGTTTGTAAGATATTAAACAATATTCAGTCGAGTTCTACAGTATTTAGAATATATGTAAGGAAAAGACTATTGGTCATATCAACCAATACATTTTGAAAGGCTGAAGATATTTTACTAAAAGTAATGAAGTTTCTGATTATAAAAAACAAAATGAGGGGTAATATTGGACTATTGAGAATTATGCTGCTTATGTATTTTTCTAGCATATTTTTTTTTACATCATAAAATTTCAGATTCAATGTTGTTGGGAAATTTAAACCTTACAATTTATGAACTAACAGGAGTTTTTTTCTTAAAAAGAGAGATACTCTGAAATAGATGTGTTTGGCATATGTTCCTCGTAATGGGTTCTTGAATCTATTTACATTCTGCCGTAGTGTTTTGGTTTTGGTTTTTTTCCATAAGAAGTAGAATGTGTAGCAGGGCCGTTATTTTCACTCTCAGATTAGCAGGGTGTGTCCGCGTGTGCAGTCCGTGGGGAACACGGTTGGTTCAACAACCTGTAGATTTACTGCTCATCGGGGCAGGCAGCCGCCAGGGTCAGGCTGGTCGGAATGGAGGGCCCTGTTTTTCTCATCTAAAATGGTGCTAGTTATTTTTGCTGTTATTTTCTTGAATGCCGACACGGGCCTTTTACTTTTCCCCTGGGAAAGCCCAGCGGTAACCAGGGCGGTCCTGTGTCACCGCGATCAGTACGCCCGCCGCCGGAGAGCGCACGCGCTGGCTGCGCGACAGGAAGTGGCTGGCGCCGCCGTCGTGCCGGCCGTTCGGGCCTCTCTGCCGCCAGGCGGGCCCGCGCCCGAGCTCGGCAAACGCGCCAGTCTCCGTCCTCCTGTGGCGGGGCTGGTCTGAGGGAGCAGAGCGCAGTTAAGCGGTTTCTGGAAGATGCGGCGTGGACGGCGGCCTTCGCTTAGAGTCAGCCCTGCGGTTGGCGCTGCCGGTTCTCTGACAGCGCCGGGGTGTCGCCAGCTTCCGGGTCCGCGAGGGCCGGTGTTTCTCCCGCGCCCCGAGTCCCTTCCCGTCGTGCGGGCGCAGGTGCCACCCGGGCCTTGTCCCGTCGCGTGGCGAGAGCGCGGTCACACCCCGGCTGCTCCCGTTGCCGTGAGTCAGAGGGGCCTTTGTCTCTGGCCCCGAGCCCGTCCTCCGTCAGCGTCCCTAAGCCGTGGCAGGGGCCGCGTGCCCTGCGCGTTCGGACCGCCGTGTCCTGGGCCCCGCACTTCTGCCGCGAGGTGGCGACAGGCCGGCCGTGGGGGAGGCGGCTTCCGTGGGGCCCGTCCCGGTGCCAGAAAGGCCGGGCCGCCAGGAGACCTTCACTGGGCTTTCCGTACCCGCTTCGTGCGTCTTTACTCTGCGGTTTCCCTGCATCCGGCCGGGAGGACGGACCACGCGCTTCCCCGCGCCTTGTCAGACCACGCGGCGTCGCTGTGACGTGAAATCAGGGACGCGCGCGCTGACACGAAGCGCGCGGTTGGGTGTGGCGTCCTCCCGGTCCCGCGGCGGCGCCCTGGCTCCGGAGGAAGCCCGCCCCGGAGAGGAAACCGCCCTTGGCGGACTGGAAATCGCGGCCCTGCCGCGCACCGATGCTCCGGGGAAGGGGCGCTTGACCGCAGTGAAAGTAATTAAAAATCCCCAGGGTCAACATGTGCACACACCTAAGAGTCATTTTGGCACAAATTAACAATGAATAATAAAGTTTATGGCACCAGTTATCCAGGACATATAAAGAAATTTGAGACAGACTAGAAGAACAACACATTAAAAATCACCCACACATTCACAGTTGGAGTAGCACCCACGAACAAAGCCAATGCATTTTTTAAAGCTAAAAAAGAGAGGGTACGATAACAATTCTTAGAAAAATATGGGCTATTTATATGAAAATGACTTCCCATGACTTTGAAATGAATTACTTTCGTTTCCAAAGAAGAAAAGGAAAAGATGAGCTGCAATTAAAACGGATTATTTAAATTGATTTTCTAGATAATTACTTTAACAAAAGAGGAATTATTCAGTAGTTTCTGCTAGATTATGCTGTTATTTTCTTAACATCTGTTATCATAACTATGCATAATAGTAAGAACAACATAAAATGCAAAGCATTTAATATAAGATACGATAGATACATTGTTATGCAGTTTAGCTGGATGTATGGATTTAGGTTAACATGTAAATGCTCTGAGCCTCAGTTTACTCATCTTTAAAATGGGGATAATGCCTTAGAGAGTTGATTGTATGGGATGACTATCTTAAAAGCCTATTATAAGACTTAACACATGTTAAAAACTTAAAAATGTGCACAGCTTTTTAGAAGGTCATTTTTAACATATGTAGGTATTTTAAGGAAGACCAGAGAATTTATTCGGAAGTTAATAATCACAGAAGATAAATGCACAATTTTTCCTTACTGACAAAGTCAGTATCTAAGCTACACTCTGACAGTATGGGAATAATTCCCAAATACGAAAAATGTTTGCCCCACATGAGCTATAGCTTAGGAATTCTGAGGGAAAAAAATGCAAAATGAAATTTTATCAGTCTTTCCGTACCTATTCTAGCAGCCACTTTTTATCAGTATACACATATATGCAATTAAGATATATCCATATAATTATTTTTATTTCCCTAAATATAATTGATACATAATATGTAACATACTATAAAATAATAGCACATATAACTACATATATGACCCTAACTTATCCTAATTATATTTTTGAGTATTCGTTCTTCTGATAATAATTCCTCATTGAAATGAATGAATGATCATTTAAATGAATAAATAGTTGAGAATAAACTTCTACTTGCTATGTTCCATTATTAGAGTTTCTGTTCTTCAATTCGAAGTAAGCGGAACACTGATGTCACTTCAGACACGCCCCTCAGAGCCCACCTTGTCCTCGGGTCTTCACCGACTGGCTGCTCCGTCTCCGTCTCGGGTTGGGACCCCAGGGTGGGGCTGGGGTGCTGGGTGGGGACGCGCTCAGATGCCTCTTTCAACCCTCCCTGGACACTCACTGCTCCTTCTGTCTATACGGTCACTCGGCCTTGGTCCTGCAGGCTGAGTAGTGGTCTTCACAATTGTGATGAAATGATGAGATCAGATCTAGTTGATGAAAATGTGTTTTAATTTAAATGATTTTGGGGTTTGCGATACATTAATCATGGACAGAACGTGTGTATGGGACATTAATTTGAAGCAGTGAGAATAAGCAGCTGTGTTTCCCTGATACGATAACTATAGTATTTGTGTTAATTATCTCATGAAATGGAATCACTGGAATAGAAAATTCATTATGCTACATTAAGGAGAGAGGAAATCAAATGCTGACGTTTATTAATTTTAAAGTATACTCTGCTCCCTCCCATGCCTGCCAAACCCAGAGTACCTTTCGTAGCAGCCTGTGTTCAGCGAACTAGAGCAAACATGACGTGTTGTTACTCTACGTGCATCTGTGTTGGGGCACATGTGTGTATGTGTGAACTTGGAATGTATATGTCCTTTTAATGTTTTTAAATAATAAATTTAATTCATCTCAGTGAAGAATTATGATTCAGTATGAGAATATCCCCCAAAGTTCATTTCAATATCATACTGTTAATATATTTTGAATATTTTAGTTGAACTAATAAAAATAGGAATGCAATGTAAATATAAACACTATTTCTAAAAATAGAACATTTCACCAAAATTCTCCAAGATCATTCAGTTGGAATCTCTTCCTGCATTTAAAGTGAAAATGTTTAAGATGAATTTATCTGAGTGTGACAATTTCTATCAAGTGAGATCTCTAGTTATCTGCATACTTCTTTTAGGGAAAAATCATATGTACCGCTTTATTTTTCTGTGAATGAAATACAAATATTAGCTTATACTATAAGGCTGATTAATTTGAATTTAAATTTGATTTCAACAGTATTTATTAGAATATTGAAGACCTAGTTGAAAGTGAGGCAAGTATGAAATGCTATGTCTCGTCCAGTGAGTCAAGGAAGATCAAACTCATGGAGACAGAGAACCCTCAGAGGCCAGGAGGGCGGTGGGGATGGGCGGATAAGGAGAGGATGGTTAATTGGGTACAAAGATACAGTTAGATGGAAGGAATAAGAGCTAATGTTTCGTGGCACAACAGGGCGACTATAGTTAATAGTAATTTGCTGTATATCTCAAAATAACTACAAGAGTGGAATTGGAATGTTAGTAACACAAAGAAGTGATAGATGCTAGGGTGATGTATACCCCAGTTGTGCTGATTTGATCAGTACACATTGTATGCCTGTATCAAAATATCACATGTACCCCCTAAATATATATACACCCATCATGTACCCTTAATAATTAAAAATAAAAAAAATTTTAAAAGGTTAATCTACTTAGAGTAGAATAACAATTCAGAGGAAATACATATTTTTATAATTGATAAAGTTCAAGAATATTGTGCCACGTTAAAAGTCTTTATAACTTAGAATAATGATTAATATAAGAAAACATTGCTTGCAACCCCTCATTAAGAAATGGACATTTCTAGATTTTTTAAATAACCCAATTAAATATTTTTAAAGGTATAAAACAAAATAGGCAAAACATGGATCTTTAAAGAGTTGACTATGGCTTACTATCTTTATGCATTCTGAAATAACTAAGAATTAGATATTCTTATATTCCAATGTAGGTGATCTCAATCTAAATGATATTAATAAAATAAAAGAATTTTCCTAAATTACTCTGTTTCCAAGTAATAATAAAAAAGTTCAGAGATCCTTGAGAACTGGTATGTGTTAAAAGTGAAATTTTTTGAAATATAATAAAATATACTTTTGAAAATTAACAAGGTAATTTCATTACTATGAATAAGGATAGTGTGTTGCAAATAATAGCAGTCATTTTCCATCATTGCCCTGGGATGGTTGCTTCAAGGTCAACATTATACCCCATATTAATAAATTAATGATCATAAATCTCTTACCTGAGGATAATTCTGTACAAGTAACCCCATCTCTCTCCTACCCAACAAACTTCATGTTCTCTAATCTTGGTGCAGTTAAGCTAAAAATTAATAACAAGGATAATACTGAAGTCCTCCACATGTTTGCACATTAAGAAATACACTAATACGTAGTGTACCAGTCAAAGAACAAATCACAATGGAAATAAAAACATGAAACTAGATGATAGTAAAAAATAATAAATATCATAGTTTATGGGATGGAGTTCTGTCAGCAGTTAGGAAGAAATATTAATATTTAGCCTGAAAACCACAGATGTAAAAAATAAATAAATAAAATCAGAATGTCAGTAATCAAATTGTTTATCTCAGAAGTTAAAAGGGCAAGTGAAAGCCAAGCAAGTAAGAAGGAAGGAAATAATAAAGATAAGAATATAAATTAATAAAAATATCAAGTAAAAATGCAATGGAAAGGATTACAAAAGACAAAAGTTGCCTATTTGGTAATTTATAAAAAGTCGATAACCTGACAGTGAAGCAGAATGAATGAAGAGCATGAAATATAATGTCACGAACAAAGACGGCGACGGCGTCCTGGGTGGTTGGAAATCAGAGCATGACACAGTGAACCTCAGTCGGTGTTCGAATGTGAAGGGGAACTGGAGAAATCTTGAAAAATAATCTTACTTCAATTGACAAAAGAAGAAATATAAAATTTAAATAATTCAATTGTAGAAGTAGAATTTTAAATTTATATTTTTCTACAAATGATACTCTAGGCCCAGATGTTTAAAGAAAACACTAATTTTGTTCATACGTCTTTAGATAACAAAAAAGTCACACTGTTCAGTTCATTTTATGGCTCCATTATCTTGATTACAAAATATATTTTTGAAAAATCAATAGGCTCTTCTCATTCATAATTACAATTATAAAAACTGTAAATAAATAATAAAGTAATCCAACACTATATATTTTAAGAAAGGAATCACAACGAAGTTGGGTGAATTCTAGGAATTAAAGAGAGTTTTAACATGAAAAAATCAATATTGTTTATAACAGTAGAAAATACATAATAAATCACATACTTAAAATTATTTAATAAATTTCAATATCCATTTATGATGAAAACCTTAAGAAATTAGTGAAAAAATGGAAATTCCTTAATCTGAAAAATAGGCATCTACAGAAATGTATATAGCAAACATTTTTAATGAAGAAACATTGAAAATATTGGTGGCACATGCCTGTAGTCCCAGCTACTCGGGAGGCTGAGGCAGGAGGATCGCTTGAGCCCAGGAGTTTGAGGCTGTGAGCTAGGCTGATGCCACGGCACTCTAGCCCAGGCAACAGAGTGAGACTCTGTCTCAAAAAAAAAAAAAAATCTTACATTCAACATTTTACCTAACTGTCCTTGAATTGCTATAAGTCTAGAAAGCTAAATAATAGTAGTAATGATAGGAATAAAGACATAAAATGCAATTATTCACAAAAATGAGAATGTATATTGAAAATTCAAATGATTCACAATCTGGAGCTAAACCTTTAAAATGATTAAGTGAAATCAGCAAGGCAGCTTATATGATTTTATTATAATTATAATTTTATTTTCACTTACAAGAAATGAAAGGGAAATAAAAATGTTGAGTTATCATTTAAAAGGGCATTAAGAAATACCAGAAACCTAGAAATGAATTTCGTTAAAAATATTAAAAACCACTACAAAGAAAATATAAAATATTAAAAGTAAACTTAAATAAATGGAGGTACAGACCATGTCCATGAATAGGAAGCATCAAAATTGATCTTCAGAATTAAAGACCCCTTAGTCAAAATCCTAGCTGAGTTTTTGGTTGAAATTGAGAAACTTTAAAAAGTTTATATGAACCGTATTAGCCAAGGCACGGAGGAAAGTAAGGAATTCTGTATACAACAGTGCGTTGACCCTTCTCCACATAGGTTTGAACTGTGCGGGTCCACTTTGCACAAGAATTTTTTTTCAATCAAACACAGATAGAAAATACAGTACCTGAGGGATGTGAAACCTGCAGATGTGTTAGGGCAGGTTCCAGAGCTGTCTGGGGCCCCAGAGTGCACAGATTTTGGTTTACACGGTGGTCCCAGGTCCGGTCCCCGCGTGTGGGGTGGAATGGCAAGCTCCAGAGCTGGGCACCGTGGGAGCTGCAGATGGTTGGAAAGACAGTGATAATCACGAGATTATGACGTTGCTTTTGGATTCTTACTTAGGAAAAAAGTTTACGGTAGGTATTTCAGTTGTCGTCCATGATCAAATTAGAGATTCTTTAAAAAGAAGTTTCAGAATTAGACGCTAAATGAAGAGATAACCTTTCCTATTATCTCTCTTTCTCTCCCCGCCGTCTCTCCCCCCTTGTGCGCGTTCTCTCTCTCTCTCTCTCTCAAATATATGTATTTATGTATCTGTGTTTCACTTTATTTCGAATAACACATCCCATGTAGCAGATGAGCGAGCTAGAGATGTACTGGAAATTTGATTATGCATTAGGTTCATAGTTTGGGCTGTAATTTGAAGATCCTCATTTATCATTTAAACCTGAAATCTATTTACTGACTAGAAGATAACACACACACACACACACCATCTATTAATATTTTCATGTTTACCTGCAGAAGGGACTTTGCATCCTTGGTGTCTCAGTAGCAGCCACACGGCAGGTGTGTTTCGTCGATGTAGGTGATGTATGAAGGGAAATTAAACAAAGGCGGTATCGGCGATATGCTGCTCTGTTTTATGTGCCTTGTCCACGAGTCAGTGCACAAAGGCAGATGGATCAGCTCATTGAAATGCAGGGGAACACACACGTGGCCTTGAGTCAAATGATGTTGGGAAGAGTTCAAAAAAGTCTTGACTCTGGATTAGATATTGTCGGAAGAGAAGACAATTTCATGTTTGGGTTGCTTAATAATTTCCATTGAGAAGACGGGAGGAATGAAATAGAACTAAAGCTGTAATTGATGAATTAGTAGTTGTTAGAAAAGGTGGGTGGAAGATGCTTGATTAATTTTGTGGGATGGAGAAATTTTTGTTTCTGTCTGTGCTCAAGCAGGGTTATAGAGCAGTCTTAATTTTTGTCTTGCTCCAGCGTGGTCAGGGAGCAGCCTTGTCTGATACTGGCCCTAGTCCTAGCCCTAAGAAGCACCGTGGCCTGACTTGAAGCCAGAGAAATCCCAGTAACACCCGGCCTTGGGAGCCCCGCCATCTCTGGCTGGCAGGAACTGCTTTTCTCTTTCTCAGATGTTATGTCATCGATTGTTGCACCAACACTGCGAAGCAAATGTCATTGGCTCCATCACACAGACGAAGCCACTGGAAACCTTGGGGAATAATGTGTCTAAGTTGAACCCAGGGCTTGAACCTTGACTCTGACTCAGAGCATCGCTCCTGTTTAACATGCCTTGCTAGTGGCTCAGTGGTCATGGAATAAACATAAATACCTATCGGAACTCTGTGTAATTTTTAAGTTACCTTTATTCACTTATTAGCCAGAGGATGATAATAAGCATTGAACAGAGGAGAATCTCTAAAATGACCTAGAGATTCTGAATAGGAACCTAAAAGGAAGACTAATTTAATTAGGACTGCATACACCATAAACAGAAGCAGCCCTGCAGTATATCATCGTTTAGTAAAAGATTTTTCATTTTGCGATCAGTTGTCCACACCGAAACTTTAGCGTCGCCTGCAATAAAGTGCCGGAAGGATTACGGAAGGAAGGAAGGTAGAAAGGGAGGAGGCAGCAGGGAGGTGGAAGGAAGGAAGAACACGCATTTCCCCGAGCACCAGTCTTCGACGCTCATCCACTCATCTTTTACTACGAACGGCCATCATGAGTGAGGGACGTAGGACAAGATTCCTTTGCAAACCATTTTATATTTTATCTAAATGCATTTCCATTATCATGTTTTTATCACTCTGGTTTTTATACTCCAAGTCTGTATCAGAAGCAAATTTATATCTATTTTCTAACAACAGGTATTTGTTTAAAAGATCAGTGAAATCCATCTTCTGTAGTACTGATTTGATCTGAAGTGGGAACAAAATGATTCTGTTCTATTTGGAAAAACTATGAGGTTTTCACACCGTCAAACAGAAGTACTCCTAGTCCACTAAGAATCCGTCTTATTTTACCCCTGTCTGTAGAAGGGGATTTTGTAGAAAGGGCTTAGTTAGAAATGCATGAACCACTCCAGCTATTGCAAGCTCGTAGGACGTGTTGCAATACCACCGTAAGTGTTGAAGAAATCAAAGTCAAGAAAGGCAGGTGTTAGGTTCAGATTTTCACCGGCTTTCTGCAAGTGCTTCAGTCACTTTGGGCTGCCTTAATGGAATACTGTAGACTGGGTGACTCAAACAGCAAAAACCTGTCTTCTCTCAGTGCTGGAGGCTGAAGTCTGAGGGCAGAGGGTCGGCCGTCAGGGCAGAGTTGTGGGGAGGGCTCCCTCCGGGCTTGCGGACGGGGGTCTTCTTGCTGTGCCCTCACGGGGGTGGGGGGTCGGGAAGAGAATCTCCTCTTCCTCTTCTTATGAGATCACAGTCCTATTAGATTAGGACCTCACCCTTCTGTCCTTACTGAACCTTGATTACCTCCCAAAGACCTTATTTTCGGATACAGTCACGATGGCAGTTAGGGCTTCAACAGATGGCTTTGGGAGGGAAGCAAGTCCGTCCATGACAGGGAGCAAGATGGTAGGTAACAAAATTAACCCGAGGTGAGTGATGTGATTTTTTTTTTTTTTGAGGTGAGTAATTTTTAGGGGGGAACAAAAAGCAACAATAATGGAGTGGCTGCCGCAAAATTTCACATCTGTCAGTGCCCGTGGGTCCGCTTGCTCCTGCTAGAGGAACGAGAATGATAATACCACTCCTCTGTGTTCCGAATACAGCTTGAGTCCCTGCGGAGGTACGGTCTAGTCTGAGAACATGGCGGCAGGGATTCTAGAAATGTCATTCAAAGGTTTGCAGTCCTATAGTGCAATATCGTGCATAGGAAGGGAACGTGGTCCTGAGTTGTGAGCAGTTACTATGTCATTGAGATGCTATCAAACTAATATATAGGAAAAAATCTTAAGAAAAATCTGTGAGCTTCTACAGAAAGAACATTTTGAAAAAAAATATTATATAACTCAAATGCCATCTGGGTATCAATATAATTTTGGAAGGAATGCAGATAGTAGGGACTTTTTCTTCTTACCCAATCAATGGAAGAGTTGAAATATATGATCGTTAAATTGTGATTTGTTTTTCCTGCTATATGTGTCCTATTTAAACTTCGGCATTGGTAAAAGGCACTAAGAGGAACGTGAGTTTAATCAAAAAGATACCGAGTACATCATTCACTCTGCTCCACTGCAGCCATGGTCTCGAGTTCACACCGATGAACAAAATCGTGGGATACCACAGACTAACTAGTCCACACTGGCTGGGCTTTAATGAAAGGGCCAGCGCAGGCAACACCACAGCACGCGTGCCGGCAGCGTGGTACAGCACTCACGACTCCACGCGTGACTTTTGCTCATCGGTCACTCTGCACTTGAGACGTGCAAGAAACTCAAGTGAGGAGGATGAGAGAGCAGGATCCGTCTCAGCTGGAGACACACTGACCACGGATTCCCTTCGGGCTTCGTGCGTAGTTGGCCACGTAGCCCCACAGCTGGTCATGCGACCCCTCGAGAGGTCTGTGAGTAGCTCCAAGCTGTTGCCTTTCCCTGTGGAGGACTTACCACCTGAAAACCGCAACAGTGAAGCACAGATGCTTGTCTGGCACAAAGTATCGATAGGTTTCCATTTATATTCTGTCTGCTGTGGGTATACAGTGCCCTCCTTCCCCTCATCCGTGGTTTCGCTTCCCACAGTCCCAGCTGCAGTGCTGAGATACGCCAGCACCGTGCAGCGTGGCTGGACGTTTGGAGAAGGAGACGGGGACCACGTCCACCTGACATTCGTTACAGTTTGATGTTATAATTGTTTTATTTTATTATTAGTCGTTGTTAATGTCTTGCTGTAACCAAGTTATAAATTAAACTATATCATAACTATGTAGGCATCCTAGAAAAACAGTGTATGTAGGGTGTGGTACTATCTGAGGTTTTAAGCATCCACTGGGGGTCTTGGAACGCATCCCCCAGGAATAAAGGGAGACTACTCTTCTACTAAAACTTCCTGGAGTTAGTGTTGCAAGTATTTGAACCTCAATTATAGGGATGTATACTTTATGGCAAAACAATAAATAGTATGAAACATTAATAATCCAAACAAACGATTGTATTTCTTATAACTTACTAAAATGTTATCACATACCTTATGTAATATACTCACATATTTAACACATATAGGACAAATAGTGTTTAAGGTTTTAAAAATAATATTTCACTTTATAAAAATAATATTTTCATAAAAATAGCCTTTTCAATTTAATCATGGTTTAACTTAGCTCATTAACATGCAAAATAAAAGCATCACTTACAGGTAAATTGGCTAAGAAACAATCTCCAAGGAGATGACCTTGTTAAAACAAAATTATTCACTTATGGCAAACTGTAAAAAGAAGATATAAAACATGTAGCTTCATCTATTGCTTGTAATCAAAGGCTTAATTTATTACTGAGGACATGACAAAGACTTGAGTTATGTGAAGTATTTTGAGCCACTAATGGATATTTTCTAATTGGTGGATTTGAATTAAAAAGTGACATACATTTAAATGTTTCTATATTGTTTATGTACATAATATTCGAATAGCAATAAAATGGTAATTAAGAACAATATACCTGTATTTTAACAATATGGAATAATTTAAGTATTGTTTTTCAACATAACTTTTAAATAACACAGCATTTCTACAACTCTCAATTGTCTTTGAATCGAGGGTATGGAGTAAAAACCCATTAACATTTTGTTGTGCTTTTCCAGAAACTAATTGTATTCTAATGCAGTTTTAAATTAGACTTTTTACTGCGTGTGGAAGAAAGTTAGCTGAACTACTTAAATGATATTTATTTCAAAAGATTTTCTGAAACGTACTTATGGTGTTTCATGAACTTGAAAACTCATCACCTTGTTTCTATAAATGTTGCTCTTGCAAAGCCAGTCAGTTTTTGATTGTTTCAGATGATTGCCAAATGCACCAACCTTGAGCTTGCAACTTCGTTTTTATCCCACGGTAATTCTCTTAATGGCCACTACGATTGATTGTAATAGCAGGCAGGCCTCCTAGCAATGTTATGCCAGAGTAAAAGCAGTTCTTGACAGCCTCCTGAATGGAATTCATCTGATTAAATATGCACTATTTGATTACCGTCTAACCTTCTCCAACCTCTACTGTCTGTCTTTGGCCATTAAAGATTACTCTGCCCGTCTACCCGCTGCAGTCATCATCTGATGGGTCTGCATTGCTTTGCCTCTTCTATGAAATCAGACTGTTACTTTTGCTATTTGTGGACACGTGTGACCATAAAATTACCATCCAGCAGGAAAGAAAATCTGCTAGAATGGAATGCTATGTTTGTAAACTATATGGGTTACAAAACATATTTTCTAGACATCTGAAATGTGCCAGTACAAAAGAAGAATCTCAAAGAAAGTAAAAAAAAAAAAGCAAAAAAAGAGTGTCACTGCAGTTTCTATTTAGCCAGCCAGCCAGCCATTCCTCCAACCAAAGGTTTAGAAGCCCTGTTTATTAGCAGTGTACTGTGCTATGCAGATTAGGCATTCATGAGACAGGGTAAGTGTAGTTTAATTTCCCTTTTGTGAAGTATCATTTAAAATATGCACACACATGTGCACGTATCCATAAAATATTTTTGCCTGGAAGAAACTGTCATTCGGTGGTAACAGATGAGGCAGGTTAGGAGGGCGTGGTTAACGGGTACAAAAGTACACCCGAGTAGGATGAGTAAGATCTAGCAGTCGGTAGCACAATAGGGTGACTATAGCTAACAGTAATTTGTCGTATATTGTAACTGACTAAAAGAGTGGAATTAAAATGTTCCTAACACAAAGATTGACAAATGCTTGAAGTGACATGCACCTTTACCCCAATTATCCTAATTTGATCATTACACATTGTATACCTGTAAAATATCACATATACCCCATAAATATGAACTATTATATATCCGTAATAATTAAAAATTAAATATTAAAAAAAAATTTACAAAACAATATCCCCATCATAGAAAAGCTGAAACTGGTAAATGAGTCATAGTTCAATCAAATTCAAGGTTGTGAAGAAATCTTTTCCTCTAATAAAGATTGGTGGCCTCTGTAAAAAAAAATAAAATTTGATAGTACTATGTATCACTCTTAGATATGCATATTGGTTGAAAGCATATTAAACATCTTGATAAATTATGCAGACGAATTTGTTTAACAGATATTCGTGTCTGTATTTTTTAAACTTATTTCGCTCTGGAACCCTTCTTCACGAAACAAAATGTAACACTCTGCGGAACTGCGATTCCCGCGCTGTGTCTTGGAGACTGCTCCGTCGGTGTGTTTTCTTAGCGGGTGACGCCTAGGGACTGACGCTTCATTTCTAGACGCCACATCATCACCCGAACTTGGGAACAAATGAGAAATGTGTGTTCTGTTTTTCCATCACTTTATTCAGTATGCAATTATGAGTGATAATTGTCATGGAAATGTAATGTTTGAAATTCAGAAAGAAACATACACAAAGATTTCGAAATCTATACAAAGATTTAAAATATGTCTGAAAACATGTATTTGAAAGAGAGCTTTTCTACGTGCACAATGTGAGCTTTGGGTGGTTAAAGTACCTCCGTGTGCGGCGATGACGCGCCGCCCGCTCAGTGCCCGCGTCCTCTGGTGGCCCAGCCATTTGTGTGCTGAAGTTCTACCTCCAGGACCTCCAAACGCGACCGTAGTTGGACGCGGGGCCTCTAAGGAGGCGGTGTGGTAAGATGAGGTCACATGGGTGGGCCCCAATCCCATCTGACTGGTGTCCGGATCCGAGGAGAAGTTTGCCACCTGCAAGCCAAGGAGAGAAGCTGCTGAGAAAGCCAACCTGCGGGCACCTTGACCTTGGACTTCTATCCTCCAAAATTGTGATAAAATCACTCTCCGTCATTCAGTCCAGCCAGTCTGTGGGACTTCGCTGTGACAGCCCTAGAAAGTTAATCAGCATCTTTGGGTCACACGGGCCAGTGGTCCCCAAACCCAGCGGAAGGTCGCAGTGCAATGCTGCATTCACCCGTTTGCTGACAAAAGCAGCCTTAATCCCCGCTTCGTCCCGCAGAAGCTGTGAGTGAGCCCCTCTTGCTTTCAGTCTTATTGGTGACTTAATGTTGCGCGGTTTCCTTGAGAACATAGGGTAGGTATTAAAATTAGAGGAAGCTTGCGCCTCCGATCAACGCTACAGTGAATCTGCATTTAACGAAAGGATGGAAACAATCCTATATACCCTCAGACGAATTAGATTAGTATGCCCCATTGCTCTTTCCAGAAATGCAAATTAGTAGTAACTCCAGACATGGAATTGTAATAGCATTTAGGTTATGTTGTTATTAAATGCCCTAGACAAGTTTAAGCTTTCAGTGCCATGTTCTGTCAGTAGAAAAGATCAGCAGATATTTGAAGGCTCAAACACCTTGATTCAGATGTTTTAGTTTAAAAAGTGTTGGCACAACCTAATATTCATTCTCTTCCTACCCTCAGGACAGAAATGGATTTATCTGTGTTTCGCACAGATAAATTTTCCAACAAAGTTTGTCATCTTTAAGATGTTTTTCTGGAATGCCACTTTGTCACTTGGTGCTGTCCCTAGTTGCTCCTGCTATTCTGAGAGACCTTTTTATAACCCAGAATGCCACTGGCTGTCAGAGTGGAATGAATCATGTGTTACTGCTGCCCGAACGCCTGCTTAGAGACTCATCCATTCAACACGTTCTCTAACGTCTGCGTAAAATGCCCTCAGTGCAGAGCACCCCCATCCTTGGGCTGATCCTCAAAAAGCAAATTATTTATGACTCACAGAGTTTCAAATGCACTTGTGAACGTCAGTATTCTTTAATGACTATAGAAATTGTATTTCATGTTTTAATAAAACTGTGATTTATAGCAATGCTGAGGACTGATGCTTTCACTTTCACAATTTATCGCTTAAAATTTTTAGTGTGACGTTGATATAGAGCACACTCAGACTGAACTGAGCCTGGGTGAGGAATAATTCTCTAAGATATATGTGTGTTTGTGTGCATGTGTGTTATTTGTCAGAGAGGATTTGGAGAGCTGCTTACCTGATTTTGCACTTTTGTGCAGAAGAAAGGTGACTATTGCGTTGTAACAGGGTCTACTCCAAATCCGTCTGTCTCTCTATAGCAATGCCTGGAGGAATTTTTAAACTGAATTTTTTAAGGAAAAAAGTTTAAAATAGCTCAAACCTTCTCCAGAGTGAGACTTATGTGCATTTTACTCTATAATAAAATACTTATGTGTGTGTCAGTTCGTGTACACACAAACGTGTGTGTGCGTGTGTACATATGCGTTTACATACGCCTTCTGCTTTAAATTTCCAGGTCAGCTTCATTCACCAGGCAAAGCTTCTAGAAGAGCGCTATCATCTGAATGCTCGTGCTCCGCCCCAGGTTCTTATACTGAAACCCTAATCCCCAAGGTGACGGTATTAGGAGGTGGGACCTGTGGGAGGTGATAAGGTCACGAGTTTACGGAAGAAAACTCGCTCTGGCATACCTGCAAAATGTTCAGCATCATTTATTTAGCAGCCAGGAAATGTTTGCTGATTCTCTAATTTATGGATTCTTTGTGTTTTGTTGAGGTGCCATCTGCCTCGAGGCAGTAACTGATATGTTTTTAAATTCTGCTTCAGGAAAAACCTGTTGGCCGGGCTCCCTGTTAAACACAGAGTTCACGATTGAACAGAATGTGGAAACTGACGTTTATGTTAAAGCTCATGAACATATTCTTGGGAAAGTTCAGGAATCTTTCCGTCCGGCTGGCTTTCTTTCCTTCTGCAGTGTTGGTTCTGTGGACTACACACCCTGTATTCATCGTAGTTGGAAAAATCTGTACTTCCTGCCATTTATGCTGTTTTTATACTGGACAATTTTGCTAACTTTCAGTGAGATTGTTTAAATTGCTACATACCTCCACTACTTCATTTCTCAACAACTGAATTATAAATAAAACAATGCACATTTTAAATATGTTTAAAATATTTTCTGGAATTAATAATTTGCATATTACAGAAACATGTTGTCCATATGTATTAAGAACCTTAAAATATTCATATTCTGTGACCCTGTAACTCCATATTTAAGGTTTTTCAAAGGAAATACAGTAATCAGAGCCAGTAATAATTTGTTGAATTAAAGTTCGTCCTAGTTCTTTTTATAATCACTCAAACTAGAAACAATATACATATTCTTGACACATAATAAGGATTGTGGTAATTTTTAACAAGTTGTGATATATTCATATAACAGAATTTCTGCATCTACCAGACACAGTCATACCTTGCTTAATGACAGGGATATAGTCTGAGAAACGTGCCATTAGGCACTTTCGCTGTGTGTGAGCGCCATGGAGCGCACTTACAGAACCCAGATGGTGCAGCCCACCACACACCTGGGCGTGCGGGACAGCCTGTTGCTCCTGGGCTGCAAACCCACACAGCATGTCACTGTACTAAATATTGTGCACAGTTGTAACACAATGGTAATTATTTGTGTAGCTAAACATATCTAGACATAGAAAAGGTACAGTAAAAATGTGGTATAAAAGATAAAAAATGGGATGGGCATTTACCGTGAATGGAGCTTGCAGGACTGCAGTTGCTGTGGGTGAGGCAGACGGCAGGAGTTTCCCGCCGTGTTGTAATCCTGTGAGACACCACCACACAGCTGTCCACCCTCTGCGGAAACGTTTCAGTGTGGTACCTGACCATGTTTTGCTGTCAGATATTTTAATGACCTGAGAAAATTATCCTTGTGTAATGTAATGCAAAGGAGTGAAGATAAATATTGTTTATCTGACCTAATTTAAGCTATGCAAAAATATCAATAGCAGATACACACAGCAAATATTTAACAGTAGCTACCTATTGGTAGTAGTGTTAAATATATTGTTGTATTTTTATTCTTGTTAATATACATTATAAAATATATGCACATTCTAAAATAGGCACATCTCTTACTTTCTCAGGAAAAAAGTAACTTTTTAATACTGTTATAAAATCAGTGTTAAAAGGCCAGACACTGTCGCTAATGCTTATAATCCCAGCACTTTGGAAGGCAAAGGTGGGAGGATCTCTTGAGGCCCGGAGTTTGAGACCAGCTTGGGCAACAAAGTGCAATCCTGTCTCTACGAAAAATAAAAAAAACTGGCTGGGCATGGTGGCACACACCTGTAGTCCCATCAGCTTGAGAGGCTGAGGTGGGAGGATCGCTTGACCCAGGAGTTGGGGCTGCTGTGAGCTGTGATTGTGCCACTGCACTCCAGCCTGGGCAACAGAGCAAGATACTTTCTCTGAGAAAAAAAAAAAAAAATGTTCTCATCATTCATGTAAAGTGAACTGGAATTTAAAATTTCCAACAACTAGATGAGTCATAAATGGGCTTGCAAATTATAGGATGGAACATTATGGAAGATTAGAGCCTAGAAAAAGAAGATACAGATTCTTGTAAAGATACCATAAGCTAAAAGTCACCATGAAATAAATAAAAAGCTGAAAGAGTTCTTCAGATTACGTAATTTCATCTCTTTATTTACATATTTGAAGCCACGTTATCTGAATGTGGCTTGAATAAGCAAAGATCAAATAAAGCAAATGTTCAGAGTTTTGTGAAAAAGCCTCTCAAAAGTGTGGAAATCTTTGCCACCAATTCATAAATATTTATTAATCACTTATAAATTATTGTGCCTGGCACACCTATAGATAAAAATAGGGATAATTCAGGTATATCTGTACTCAAATAATTAAGCGTAGAGTTCAATATAAACTCTACTCTTCCTCACCCTGAATCGTGTATGCACGCACTGCTTGGAGCGCTGTCTCTGACCGTCTTTTCCGTGTCTCTGGGCATCGCGGCCCTCGGTGGAGGGGACACAGAGGTGGAATTAGGAGACGGGTTCCTTGGACGTTTCTTTCTGTAATGGACTTGATCTTGAAAGAAAATACTCACCTTAAGGTGAACTTAATCCCTTCTGTCTTTAGAGTAATTTTATTCCGCAAGGCTCTAATTGTCCCACACTCACATACCAGCCTGATCCCGCACGGGAGCCCCCCGGATTCTCTACGCTTTACGTTTTTGGAGGGGTGATGGAAATATTTTTATTAAGCAAGAGCGAGGAGTGGTGACATTTCATTTCCTCACCTCATGGAAAATCAGAGACTTAGACTTAGGGAAATTACCAAAAATTCATGCGGGAAAAATAATGCCAAATTGTGCCTGGTATTTAGTGGATGAAACTTTGCTGAGTATATTTAAAGCACTAATGCCAATACTACTTCATTTCACCATTTGTTACATAAGGTAATTATTTTCTAACATTCAGCAAGAATGAATGATCATCTGAGAAATGCTTTAAAAACTTTATGAATCAAGCCAAACAGAGAAAGGAATCCATTTGCTAAACCTACTGCTGGAACGAAACTTAGAAAATTCTCTCAAAGACAATGCAGAACTTCAGTGTGGACGCTGCCTGTGCTTGAAGCCTTACCGGAGCATCCTCTGCCTGGAACTCTGTACTTACATCTGAGCTTTTCAGTGTATGACATAGCCCCAATTAACAGTCCATATTGCCAGGCATCAGTGTTCATTCTTTAATAAATTAGCATTCTCAATCACTACATTTAAGTATGATACAGTGCGGCTGCTGTTCCAGAATCCCACAGACTGGGTGGCTTATGAACAACAAAAATTTATTTCTCGCAGTTCCGGAGAACAGAAGTCCGAGTTCAAGGCGGCACCAGCAGAGCCAGGGACTGATGGAGGCCGGCGTCCTGGAGCGTACGTGGCCTTCCTCGCGTGTGTCCTGACAGGTGGAAGAGGAGGGCGGTCTCACTGAGGGCACTAAACCCGTTCGTGAAGGTTCTGCCCTCGTGACTAACCACCTCCCAAAGTCCTCACCTCCTAATGCCGCACACTGGGGTTAGGTTTTAACATATGAATTTGGGGACACAAATGTTCCGTTAGTACAGTGTGAGTGAATTGGGGCATTTTAACAGTTTCTTGCAATAAGCAGAATATTTGGTACCTGTTAAAATGTACGGACTTATGTAAATACTTGAGACTTGAAAAAAAATGTCCACTTTAAAATACACAATGAAAAGAAAAATGAATAATCAAAATTAATGAACACAATTTAATAATTATGAAATGTGTGTCAACTTTCTTAATTTTTAAATTTTATGCTTATCAGATTTAATTTCAGGAAGGGTATGGTTTAAAGTTCCCTGATTTGACAAGAATCCCTGCTTTGCATACTGATTTCAGGTAAATCGTTGTCAATTTTAAATTAAATGAGTTAATTGTTGGCAAAAGAAAGTTAACTTGAAAAATTATAAAAATGTTTCCAGAAGTTTTGTACATAAAATATTGTTTTTAATAAACACTGCAGGTTGGGACCTGCGAAACTGAGATGTCCTGGGCTTATGGAAGCCACTGAATTGCTGCTGGTATCTCTCCATCAATTCTAATTATGCCTGATGCTCTCTGAGTAGTAAACGTTAAGAACCTGGGGTGTGAATACACAGTACTCTCGTGTGGATATATCACTGATACACTGCTTTCCTTGTAGGAAAAGATTTCAGTTCGACATAATAGAACAGATTTGCTACCACAGCCCTGTGACCTGGGCAACATAACAAACTCTCTAAGCTGATACGTGTTATCAAAGAAGCTGATCCTCGGGTGTTTGATTTAATGAACATGATCAATAAATGTTAATTGTCCTCCTTCAGGTCCTATCCCCATTATACTCACGATGGGCAGTTATATTGTTAACAAACTTACTATTTAAAAAGTGATGAATAAATAATACAACGCAATTTAACTGTGTACCTGTAGGACACCTGCGTGGTAACTCTGAAGAAAGGGGATTGCTGGGTCAAGGGTTGGATGTATTTGTAATTATTTCTTTAAAGAAATTTTAAATTTTTATTTATTTCTGAATATTAATGCAGCTGTATAGCACACAATTTCAAAGGAGAAAGAGGTGAGTGGTAAAAGTGAGATTCTCTCACACCAACTTCCTGCCATTCATCTGGTCCCCCTAACTGAAGGCCGTTCTGTTACGTTCCTGTATATCCTTCTAGAGACATGCGATGCACACATAGTCATGGATGTGTGTGCACGTATGCAGAAAAATTCCTCTTCAGGTCGGTTTTCGGCTTTCTTCTGCACATCCCTCGAAGGGGCGCTGGAGACCGTGCCAAGCTGTAGATACATGATACGTGTTATAACGTATATGCCGTGTGTTAGATAGAACGTTGTATCGTTCCATAAATTACTGCTTTTAACAAAACGAGCAGAAGAGGATGCGTATGGAATGATCGTCAGCCAAGGAAGTCACACATTTGCAACACGCACAGAAAATAGGTCTGCAGTGAAAATGTCCTCCAAACAACGCAAATAAGTGATTTTTTATATTTTCAAAGTATTTTCACAGCAGAGTACTGAAATCGAATGCCATATTTTAACATTAGTGACTCACACATGCTACATTCTGCTACTGTTTATTGTATGGACTGTTTTAAGGAATATAATAATTGGTAAATGATAATATTTTTTAAAAACAAAGAGGAAGTCAAATAGTTCATAATGTCAAAGTTTCCTAATATTTCACTTTTTTCAACAGAAACATATTTTCTTAAATATGTTACATATTTTAAATAATTTTAATGATATTATTTTCTTAAATATTGTACAGTCTTTTCTAATGGCAAATGATATGGCCCTTCGTTTTCTGTGCTTAACAAATATATAGGATAAAACAAAATAGAGAGCAAGCGCCTGTATTTATACGTACTGTGAGTGTACTATTGAGGGATTCTAAATCAGAGCATATTATGACAGGTATGGCCAATAACAAATGTATACTATTCATTTTGGGTTTTCAACCCTTTATTTTCTCAGATATCCCACTACCTTACCACGGCAAAGGTGTCGATCGCATAAATATTCGGACCCAATGTGTGTGATGTTAACAATAAGAATCCGCAACCACGTGTCATATTCTCATAGAGAGTGGAAGCGGAGTTCTGCTGATCACATCCCTTTATTAAACAAAATGCGGTCACCCTATTACATCTTGTTTTCTTTGAAGCAAGTGTTTATTTTTAGTTTTGAAAAAGCTGCGACACAATTAGTCATATTACATTTTTTACTTTAAGTCGTTATTACTTTTCAGTTCATTGGAATCCTCGGAGAAATCGCACCGGTGTTGTGCTAAGTTATTATTCAAGACCTGTGTTTCTTCTCTTCGTTTGCAGCGTGCAGCGCCCTGGAGTTCCGGGAAGTGGCGAACAGGCTGCGGGGCTGGTTCAAGGCCCTTCACGAAGGTGGAAGCCAGAGCAAGGAGGCAAAAGCACTGCCGCGGCCAGAGAGAAGCAGTGAGATTTCTAAATTTGATGTTTGATGTTGTCTCTGATACAAGGTTTCATCCCCAATGACCATTTAGAGCAGAACACGTTTCAGTGTTTATCGCTGTGGAGACAGGGAACAGAAGTCACACACCTGCACTGTTCGTCATGGAAATAAGCGTTTGGACCAACCCTGATGCTCAAAAAAGAAATGTCATCTCAAGAGTATTTTGCTTGCAGTAGAATAGAAAGAATAGGAACATTTTTCAGTGTGTCATCAAAGTGGCAAAGAGTAGAATATACAGGAAATAAAGGAAAGAGCTTTGGAATGCTGAGATTCTTAGAGAACACAACGGGACTCCCCCAGATTGTAGCTTGTTAAAACTGCTTTGCTGACGCCTCTCATCTGACCCTGTGTGAACTGGATCAAGTAAACAGAACACAGAAGAAAAAATAAGATCCATGTGATCATTACAGAATTTTATCATCACCTGTATAATTTTCCAGTTTTTTTTTAATGCCTTGAAAACAGGGCATAAAAATCGAAATAGGGCACTTGTTACATAATTTTATAAACTTTTCACTTTATATTATTTCATTTGCATAAATTATTTTTTATATTTAATGCATGTAAGAAGGATATTGAAACATGAGCTGAATCATTCAGAGATTGAAATTTTGCTCTAAAATTCGAGATGAGCGGAAGGGCCGCAGTGACGAGCGCGTCTCTTAGCTGACAGGAAGTGCCGGTGTGTGACCTTCGCGGCATGGGGTGACATGACCCATCCACGCTGACACGCAGCCCTCAAGGTGTAGTTTCGCACAAAGTCACACAGTGGGATAGCACAGCCATCTAAGATCTGCGTTTCCCAAACTGCCTTCTTGCTTTCTTCACATTAAGGGATTGTCTGTGGTCTCCGTCTACCGTAGTCGTGAATGCTATGTATGTTCTTAAGGGATTTAATATAGAAGCATAATTAAGCTATTACCTTCAGAAATAATAATTATCTTTGCATGTGTGATAACTGTTCATATATCTCTTCTTAGGAATTTCAGAAAGAAGTTATAGCATTTTCCGTACTCTGTAGGGGAGTTTTTCAGGTTCATCTTTGGATTGATTTGTTACATTTGTGCTAGATGTAATTTTTTTGATGCCCTTCAGACTGAACTTCTTTAATAGAAACAATAATTAAGTACATTTGCCCGGGTATTTATAAATAAAATATGTCTAGGGTAGGGAAAAGGTTTCTTCCAGACCCTTACACATTAATTTTTTAAAAAATAATTCATGTTCACACCCGTCCTCCCAATACTCATGCTGGAGTATGTTTACTTCTTGCTCTCAAGTTTCTCCCTGGAGCCTGAGCTCAGACTCATCCCTGCCAGATCCAGAGATGCGTGGATGGGAGCGTGCACGCTTGGCCAGGTGCCCGGCTGGTTGTGTAGACTCATAAATGTTATTTCCCTTTCTAGATTTTTCTTTCACGAAATGCTGTGAAACTCTCTTAGGATAGTAGACAGATGACAGGAAGTTCCTTTGGAGTCGAATGTGTTTGGAGAGCACAGGAAAACGTGGGCCGCAGGATCACTTATACTGCTGGAAAGGAGGCCAGCTCGGAGTCAGCTTCCGGAAGGAGGTTACCCGTTAGCATCCGTGGGACACGTCCGTAGGCAAATCCATAGGCACGCAGCCACGGAGCACTCACCTGCCCTTCACGCTGCTGGGTGTTCCTCATAGCATGTGCTGCTGCCTGATACGAAAGTGTTCATTCGCCAGGTTATCGTCCCTCTCTTCCAAATGAAATGCAAGCTTTATGAGGCCAGGGACTTTCCACTGTTGCAACCCCAGCTATTAGAAGTCTTGGCACACAGGAGGGTCTAAACAATAGTTTGTTTAATGAGTAGGTTAATATCCAATCGCAAATTGTCTAGACAGTGTCCCAGTGTCAGGGTGGTGATGTAGTCTGTTGCTGCTTTCTCGCCATTGCTGAACGCTGCGCAGTTTCCAGAAGGGCAAGATTCCGACAGTGGCAGGGTTGGAGTAAAGGGGTGAAGACTTGGTGAAGCTTAAGTAGGAAGACACTTCGCTTCTTTTTAAAAGACAATGGACTTTGAAAGTGGAATGGAGTTTTATGAAGAAAGGCGGCTTGCAAGCTCATACGCTGGCTGTCAGCTTAACACTGCTCTGCATTTCACGTTAGCTAAGTATCAGCATCTTCCCATCCGACCAAAACACTTTGAAATATGGTGAAAATAGTAGGGTCTTTTCCTAGTTATTTTAGTCATTATTCTTAACTCTCAAACACAATATGATATTAACCTGAGATTTTAATCAACTAATTTTTATCACAGTCTTTTACATAAAGAGTTGGACAGTCATTACTCAAGAAGAACTGATTTTCATTTGAATCTTGGATAGTGTAAATATTTCATAGTTAAATGATTTGACAAAAAAGGCCATGAATGTCATAGATTTTGAAGAAATTAAGCAAGTTGATAAAGTTTGTCATTTTTTTTTTAAACTACTTAAGTCTACTGTTATAAAAAAGTCAGGCTTCTTGCATATAATGTGTTTGGATATGTTTTAGAGCGACCATTGAAAAATGAATGAATGGCCACAGAAAAGGAAGTAAGATGGCAAAAATCTTAAAGCGTGTTTTAAAATACGAAGTTGAAGGAAATGGAGCTATTTAGCCTCTGATCCTTTTATCATTACCTTGAAAATATTGATTTGATACTTTTTTCAATAAGTATCTGTTGTGCCTATTTTGTGATTCTGGTTTATTTACATCTTCAAAAAATGACATAACAGAAATACTATATCCAGCCAGGCTTTTCAAAAATATGGTTGTAATTGAGAATATGTACTTCTTTGGTAGTGATAGCTTATTAATCTTCCCTTCATCAATTTGAGAGGCATTAGGACATACTCAAAATCTTCAGATTAACGGTCTGACTCGGATTAAAATAATGTCTTATTTTTTGCTTTAAACCAAATGTTGTTTTTACTCAGAGAAAGTGACAGAATTACTTAAGCCTCCAGGGTAAGCGGATACATTCCAATTTCTCACCAAGAGCTTGCTCACTTTGTGTCCTGCTGCTTTCACATCCAGGGGAAGAGAGAATTTGGAATCAGAGGGCTCAAAACAATGCCCCGTTGTAATGCAATGAGGAGCCTCCTAGGTATAGCAGGGAGATTCACGTTTTGAAAACAAAAGATTCAGAAAGAGTAGATAGATTTTCTCATTTCAAGTAATAAAACGGAAGATCCAGATTATTGTTTATTTGGTTCTAATTATTGAGACATCTGGCATTTCCTTCCTTTATTTTATAATTCTGTATAATAAAATGTAATTATACACGTTAGCCTTATGAAGGTATTAAGATTTAGATATTTTCATTTTTCAGAAATTACATATTTTATATTTTGTAAAATTAATGTAATTCTATGTAGATTAAAAGTATAATTGTAAAATAAATGTACTAAGTGAATGATGTACTGTAATGAAATTGTTCATTACATTATTGCGTCCTGGGTAGTTTCTCAATTGGATCCGCCAGGTACCAAACTCTGGTTAGCTTCTTTCTTTAGGAACTGTGGTTTGGTTAGTAGTTTTGGTTATAGTTGCTCTATTCTTTAGGAACTATATTATTCTAAACAATGGGAATTACTATTAGCGTTGGCAATTTTGAGATCACAAACAAGTAGGTTGCTTCTCACTGAGTGAGTGAAATGTTGTCATTTTTATTACATTCTGTTTTCAATAAATGAATACCTTGATTCCAAAACAAAACTATGTATTATATAGAATGTTGAAACCAGTTTTAACCAGTAATCTGAACTATCAGGAAATAAGACAACATCAAAGAGGTTAAGAAAAGGTATCTGCAGAAAATAAGACAACAGAGAATTTTACAGATTTACAAAGATTTACAAAAATTTACAATTTTACAAAGAAAATAAGGCCAGGAAAAAATCCCCCAAAATTCTTTGTCTGTATTTGTATGATAATGTCACAGTGTCACCCTCTTATACCTTTTAACCCCATTGCCAACTACGGTGATGCACAGATACAAAGCACTAAATATGTTCTGAATAAACTATTGTAATAAAACAAATTCCAACGGGTGGTGAAATTATAAATTTCCAAAGCCCCCGTGTCTCCTAGAGTGTGTACTTATTTACTTTTTAATCCTCAGTATCCATATCTTTATTTGCAAGTATTTTGATAACTCACAGTGTAACAAACTAAAACTATCAAAATAGATTTTGTGTAACCAGATTGGTACCAGATGCTTTCTGAAAATTAATTCTCACGATTATTCTTAACATAAATTAGTTACTACATGTGAGAGAGAATTCCACTCATAAACATTTAAACTACTCTTCTAGCCCTTCTGCTAAAGATTAGATCCTTTTGGTACTCAGTTTTCAGAAGTCTCCATGTCTTCAAACACATCCTTTCTTCTATGCTACTTAACTGAGTTATTAGTTTACTTTCACTCATAATGAGTGGAAAATAGCAAATAAGATGAAAAGTACATTGGCAAAAACATTTAAAGCCTGCTGAAACCTGAAAAGTAAAGACTGTTGAAAGCAAATATTTTTAAATCATTCAAAACACTGATCTTTCATCCGATGCTATTTAGGGTGAGCCTTACCGAGTTCTGTGGCTTACGTGGGTAAACCGTCTTCGACAGTACCTGGCTTGGATACATCACTCTGTACCCCTCCATCCAGTGCACCCCGCCTCCCATCGTAACACACGTGCAGTCGTAGCAATTGCCTTGAGGGGAGCAGAAGACACAGTAGCTCTGTAAACACGACAGTGTTTGTTTCTGTGATCATCAGGTTCAAGGTTCATGTGAAATATCACAATCACCGTAGTTCTACCAAGATACAGGGCACTATTCAAGTTATCACTTATGATGTGTTAACTATGCTCTTGCTAAAATAGTACTTTCATTTCCTGGAATGAAAATTAATTTTAGTTTTTATTAGTAGGATATTCTTTAAAAAATATTTACGTATGTCTAATAGACATTTATCATGACATACTGTTTATTCAGGAGAAGCTTGAACAATAAAATAATAGAAATAATGTATAATTACAGTAGTAACTGCCACTGAATGAATGATTAATTAGTACCAGATACTTCCTACTTAATTAATTCTCATAACTACTCTGAAAGGCAGATATTAATATATCTACTTGACTTTGAAACAATTTGCTCAAGATGAATTTGATGCCCTATGTCTCTGACTGGTCAGTAGGTCCCCTACCCTGACTGCCTACTATGCTAACTTGTTTTGCTTTCTGCTTGTGTTAAATCTTTCTTATTTAACTAGCCATTTTCTGCCTTTGCCTTTAGGGTTCGATACCAGTATCTTGCCAATTTGCAAGGATTCACTTGGCTGGATGTTTAACAGACTTGATACAAACTATGACCTGCTATTGGACCAGTCGGAGCTGGGAAGCATCTACCTTGACAAGAATGAGCAGTGCACCAAGGCCTTCTTCAACTCCTGTGACACGTACAAGGACAGCCTGATATCCAACAACGAGTGGTGCTACTGCTTCCAGAGACAGCAAGGTAAGAGAAGGGACACCTGCAGGTGCATGTGGTCGACCTGAGTGTCAAATGTTATAATATCTGTTCCTTCAGGATAAAAAAAAGTACTCTATGCCGCACTCATTTCAGTAGAGTTTTTTCTAATTCAAGTGTTTCATCACAGAGCAAATAAGCAGCATGTTGAACAAAATAACTCTACTAGACATGCAAAACATCTAAATCAGATGAAAAATAGTCATTAATATTTTATATTAATGCACTTCATTATAGTTTCCATTATTAACCACCAGAAAGCACACAGAGATATAAGAACATAGATATTAAAAGTAATCATTAAAATTAATTTGCTATCTGCTTTGCCCACGGTGTAAAATAAATGGGTTTTTTATCACCAGACTGTGGAGTTTTAATGTTCTATTTTGTGATCTTATTAAATGAGCTGAATGAACCAGAGCATTCACCATAAAGTTATTTTTACTCATTTGATTTTAAAATGACTTAGTCTTTCAAACTTTTCAAAATGGCTTAGCTTTTTAGAAACTCACTAGCAGAAAAGGTGTCTTAATCCTCTGGAATAGTGAAGCGTTAGAAGGGTGCTAGGTCTTTGTGCAGCCTTCTGTGTTAGGAAATGCAAATGCAACGTACAGTTGCAATCACTTACAGAATCAATCAGATGATCATTATGTTACGTGTGTACAGGGGAACAGAGCCAAAAAATCTCACAGTATAATAAAGTTTTGAGAATCTAAGGGAACAATGAAAAGTATAATTTTCATGCTAATTTAGAAAAAAAAACTAGGAATTAGGTTAATGTGGTAATGCCTGCTATTGTCAGTGCTGTTTTAAAAATCCTTGACAGCTAAGAGAATGAACAAGCTGCTTTAAACTATCGCAGTGATTCTCAGTCTTTGATATGGAAAACAAATACGTTATGTAAGGCAATTAATGATCTCAATTACTTTTTGATATTTAGTAATAGTTTAGTAATTAGGGATGAAATGATTCCTGGTAAATCGATTAGTGTTGAGTCAACAGCAGGGTTAGCTAACTAGAATAGCTTAACTATTTTTAAACCACTTTAAACGACGTTTAAAAAAATAGATTTGCAGTATTAAAATATTTTAAATCACACACAGACACACACCAAATACACTTTCTAGGTAATTGAACACTTCTGAGAAACTAGATCCTAGTATTAATGACTAGTATACATTTAAATACTTTAAATATTAAAAAGTGGCAAATCCAGGTAAACTGCCATAAAAAGATATGTAGTCACATAGTCTTTTGTTATGATGACAAATGTTACTTGACTTTTTTGGTGTTAAGATAGCGTGTTTTCAGTGTTTATACGTGAACGATTAAAATATTCCGCATGACTCTGAATGCTTCATCTATGGAAGTAAATACTTTCATCTTAGAACATTCCCAGGTTTTGCAGCAATATATGTAGAATTGACTGAAGGTCACCAAAGCAAAATTTGGCTTTATCCACTTTTCACATATAAAGCAGTATTCTCCCAAAGTGTTAAAACTTATATAATCATATGAAGGTTTACTCTCTGAGATCATTTAACATGCAGAGGAAATAATTTAATAAACGGTACCCAAGTTGATAAAAAGAGTTTCTACAACTTCTCTAAAGCTCAGAAGAGTTTGGCTCAACTCTCAGCCAACGCTTTATTAATTTAATATGGCACAAAAGGGTGCAAATCTGTCAGGGTGACAGAGAGGGTGGTGAGACGGCACCGCTTTGTTCCTACATATTCTTTTAGACCAATGACTAATTTCATGAAAAGGTGTAATTGTTAATTTATAAACTTTTTGCAAATGTTTCAGGAGGAAAAAGTGTTTTAACCTAAAATAAAGAACCAAATTTGTTTCTGTGGCTAATTTTCTGAACTCATGACAATCAAGCAACACAAAAGGGACATGGTTGTCATTTGTATGATTCTTTATTCTAAGTGATCCTGAAAGAGGGAGTAGCAGGGACGCTAATTTGGGATTTTGGTTACCTTAAGTGTTAACAGTGTACATTAATAAAAGTACGTCTAAGCCTCCACTTAAAAAAAAGTAAATCAATTATTACATTAGATGCTGTTTCATTAAAAATCCAGTCGTATAAGATCCAGGAAAGAGAAAGAAAAGTAACGTTTATTCAGCGGCATCTCGTCTTTCAAACACATAGATCGTTTATCACTCCAGTAGCCCGGCGAGAGCAATATTGTCACCTCTGCTGCTGAAGGACTGAAACTTGCTGATCTTAAATAACCTCACATTTCAGAGTGAGCGCATGAAGGAACAGGGATTTGAGATGAGAGTCCTTGATTTCTGTCTCCAAGTGGTTTTAATTCTATTCTCAGAGTTGGAAAGTAATAAGATATAAAATGCCACAGAGACATCACTGTGCAACTTGTTAGAAAGTCCTAGTCGGTACAGGTAACATCGGCAAGCCTTATTTCATTCAACAGTTGATCCAATATTTTTTCTCAGAAATCCACTGAAAATTAATGACATTTTTAGAGGTTTTTATACATTTAATCTACAGAAGCAATATCGAAGTGTGGGTCATGGGGGATTAATTAATTTTGAAATAAGTGTTTGTCCTATTAAATGAAAGATATTAAACACAGAGAATTTGGTATTGTGAATATATGAAACTTCTAGTATTATTTGAAATAAATCTAACAAAGTTTTTCAAGTATATCCACTCTGTGAGAGGCTGTATGACTCATCCAATATTAAGAAGAAAAGGGAGTAGTGGTGGCTTACTTGGAAAGAAGTTAGAGGGCTGCTTTGCTGTAAAACTCCAGGCATAATTCATATTTTAGTGCAGTGGATGGTGCCCCTCGGAGTTGTACAGTGCACAGCCTGTGCAGCCGTATGCTGCCAACCTAGAGATCCGTTCACAAACCTCCATAATAGCCACTTTCTTTTTGAGTTTGATTATAAATTGTCCATATACATTTGACAGCTAATAAAAATATATTTCTTAGAAATGACTACTTGAAAGTATAAAAAAATACTTCGTATTTTAGTAACTATTGTAAACATATAGATATTTCTTATTTTTGTCCCGATGACATTTTATTCAGTTCAAAATTGCGTGAGTAAATAAAAATTCATTGTTTTAGCTGTATGAAAATTTATCAATTCCTCATAGAGATAACGTGTGAATGATTCCAGTGTAGGAGTTTGGCTTTTAAAGTACAGAACAATGAACAGTGTTATTTTCAAAAACAACATCCTGAAGTTTAGCCTGTAAATTTTTTTCATTCCTCTTTTTCCTTGTTAATAGTTTAAAATAATTAACTCTACTAGTGATTAAATTAAATCTTACATGTTTGTTAATTTATGATTCTCATGCAATTCTTAAGCACATAAAATCAGAATTTCCCATAAACTTAAAAACACTATTTGGTAGTACACAGATTAGGGAAAATAAATCTTGAGATACGAATCTGTGCCTCTACTATAAGCTGAATATTCATACTCTGTGTCCAAACCTTAATGCAAGTAGTTGGGTTACTGTGCTTTCATCTAGATCAGCCCTTTGCAAGCGGGTTTAAATGATAGATGAAATTTCAACTAAGTGCTCTAAATATGCCTAGTTAAAGGCCAGACTTACAGAACTGGTTTATAAATAACTTAAAAATAGTTTAAAATCAAATATGCTATGTAGTTCCTAATTGGTCATCATTTCTCTTGAAATTCTAAAGTGTTCCTTTACCCAGAGCTTGTGGCCCTGGTAGTCGGCTCATCAGGTGAGTTCACTAATCAGAGTCACACTCAGATGTACCTGGATTTTCAGACAGAGACTCAAATGTACCTGGATGTCCAGGTAGCAAACATATAAGAAATGCTACTTCTACTTTGCTATAAGCAAAGTTGCCCATAGCAACTAGCAGATAATATTGAAACTTCAGCTGCCGTCTTTCTTGTTAATTCTAAGATTTCACATTCTGAGTATAGTGAAATTTAAAATGTCTGTTCCATAAGCCATACAATGCAACTCGATTCCTGTTCCTTTAACATGAGAGAGTCATGAGATTATCCAGGAAAAACAAAGGAGTCAATTAGATCAAAGTGGAGTAACCGTAGGTAATTATTCAGGATTTTCCAACAAATTACCTTTGCTTCACACGTTCGATTCTGCAAGAGGAAACATTTTTGGTCTCACATATAAACTATTAATATAAAATTTATATTAAGTACCTTATCTCATTACTTTATTACACTCGTTTACTTAACATTCAATTTAAGGGTTTAATATTTTGTTGTCAGTATATTAAACAATTTCAAAATTGTTTGAATGAATTATACTTTGCCTTTCCTCCAAAAAGATGTCCTGCAGGGCAAGCGGAACTAGTTCATTTATTTTACTGATTTAATAGTTTATGATGCAGTTTTTATATGGCACGAATTAACAACAAGTTTTTAGAATATGAATATAAAATGCATTAAACTGCGGTCAGATGAGTCGTCTCTTGGGTATCTGAGAATTGGTCCCAGGACCACGCACGGACACCAAAACCAGCGGCTGCTCCAGTTTCTTATATGAAATGAAATAGTATTTGCAAATAACCTGTGAACATCCTGTGAACTTTAAATCATCTCTACATTATTTAAAATACCTAATACAATATAAATGCAGTGTAAATAATTATAGTGTATTTTTATTTGTATTATCTTTTCTGTTATTGTAATTTATTTTTATTTTTTGAATATTTTTGATTAGCAGTTGTTTGAACCTGTGAATGCAGGAGTTTCAGATATGGAGGGCCAACCGGATATACAATAGTAATAATATAAGGCAAATTATATTGCAACTATTTAGAATTTTACACTTCTGTGCAAATGTCCTCCTTTGAGTGGTTGAGCTTGAAAAATAGGCAAGGACTTATTTCCAATTTGGCTTAAATGTTTTAAGTTTATTTTTAAAATAATAGCATATCAGAAATCATCGGATATTATGTCTTGTTTCTAAATTGAATATATGGGTGAAACTAAAAAGAGGAAGGTGTGTTAACATTATACACTATTATAATTTATGATGGGACCGCTGACATAACTTGAGAGAAGCATTGACTTCTTCAGAGTTTACTTTTGGAATGCAAAGCATTTCTCTGTATCAGAAACTTTTAAATGAGGGGAAAACTTAATCAGTTGCTTGAGCAGCAATCGTTGGATTTCCATTGCTGAACTGACCTTTTAAAAGTAAATGATAAGAACTGTTTTCAATCATATAAGTATTTTTTATCCAGTTTAGTCTTTCTCAGGAAAACCAAGATGATCTACTATGAATAATTAGGAAGGCACTGTGTGCTCTTTCTTCATTTTCTCTCTCTCTGTATATACAGGTCATTAAATATGAAATGTTCGATTTCAAATCAAAAGTGTAGTTTATTGTATCTCAAACAAGAGGCAGTACAATTAATCAAAGTGTGCGCCTAAGCTATCAACACAGTTTTGCCACCTTAATGGTAGCTTGCTTATGCCAGCAGCCAAGAAGCCTGGAGAGCGAGTGGCCATGAAATTGCGAAACGTGTTTCCCACAGCTTGTTGAGAACTGGATATTTTTCCTTGCAAGAAGTGGTCCAAAGCCTGGAGGCAGTGGTCGTCAGTTGGTGAAAGATCTGGTGAATACAGTGGATAACAGAGAGTTTCCAAGTCCAGCCTCTCTAGTTTGAGCAGCGTTATTTGTACAAGAGGTGGAGTGCTGTCTTGCAAGAGGATCGTCCTGTCTCTACTGACCAATCTCAGCTGTTTATTCACAAGCATCCTCATCATTTCGTCTGATTGGTTGCAGTAGACATCGCTGTAATGGACTGACCAGGTTTCATGAAGCTGTAGTGGATAATACCAAGGCTGGACCACCAAACAGACACCATTAGCTTTTTTTGAGGAATATTCAGTTTTGGATTGTGTTTTGGCACTTCATCTCTATCCGGCCATTGTGCCGAGTGCTTGCAATTGTCAAAAAGAATCCATTTTTCATCACATGTAACAATATGTTGTAGAAGTGGTTCACCTTTATGTTGTGACAGCAAAGAAAGGCAAGCTTCGAGACGATTTCTCTTCTGATGCTCGTTTAATTCATGCAGTGTCCATCTGTCCAACTTCTTTACCTTGATAATTTGTTTCAAATGGTCCAATATTGTTGGAATAGTAACGTCAAACCTTGCTGCTAATTCATGTGTAGGTTGAGATGGATTCACTTCCCCCACAGCTTTCAGGTCATCATTGTCCACCTGGGTCTCAGGTCACCCACATGGCTCATTTTCAAGATTAAAATCACCAGAACAGGACTTCTCAAACCACTGATGTACTGTGCGTTCATTAGCCACATCCTTCCCAAACACTTTGTTGATATTTCAAGCTGTCTGAGCTGCAATTGGTTCCACAATGGAACTCATATTCAAAAATAATAGAAATTTTTGACTTATCCACGGTTTCACAAAAATTGTTCTAAAAAAAACATGAAAGATAATCACAAGCCAAACTGTGTATTTGAAAGACTGAGGATGTACCTTCACAGTAGAAATAAAACAAGAATTGTCAAAGTGAAATGTCAGAGAGTTCAACTGTCAAACTTAGCACTTAAGGAAATCGGACATTTCATACTTAATTACCTATATTTATGTATACACACTCTATAAACGTATCTATATGAATGTATCTTCATACGCAGACTAATGTGCACTGTGTATCTTCAAAGGGCATGCAGAGATTTGATAATACAGAAATTATACTTTCTTTGCCTCACCATAATCCTTGGAGTAACACTTCTTCTGTCTTTTAGACCCACCTTGCCACACGGAGCTCAGCAGCATCCGGAGGCGGCAGGGCGAGAGGAAGCTCCCAGGTGAGTAATAGATCGTGGCTCCGAAGGCTTCGCTGCGTACACAGACAGCCCCAGGGACACAGCCACATAAAATCAATATTAATCCAACAAAGACAGACTGCACTAAATTTCAGCAGCAAAATTTATGAACTTTTTGAAAGCCGTTAAACTTACTTTTATTACCTTACCTATTGAAAGATATTATGTCTATTTTATTACCCTAATATAATGCTCGTTTTGAAAGTTATTAAGTAAAAAGGAGAAGTGAAAACATCAGCAGAAAATTTAATTCCAATTCTATGGTTAACAATTTAAAAATTGATGGCAAATATATGTATGTGTGTATATATATAAAAAATATATAAAAATATATATGTCGTTTAAGGCAAGTACTTATATAAATTGGGTAAAAAATGTTATGAGTACCTCAGGGAAATTTGAACAGACTTTTTAGTGTTTTTCATGAGTATTTTTTGTTACCTTTCTCTTAGTAAGTAAATTGTTTGACTAGGTAGGTAGATTAGAGATATTTCAAATTTCACCAAAACCTTGAAATATTTAAACGTTTGCCTATCAACAGACTATTCAACTATTACATAAAATTATTGTTTATTCTTATAAACATACAATTTTTAAACTTTTTTTAGAATAATTTTAAATGTATAAAAACTATTACAAAGATAGTAATACATAGTTTCCATACACTCTTCACCCTGCTTCCCCTACAGACAGCAGTGTGCACGTGCCAAGTGCCTTAGACTGCATTTGAATGTCACTGGTTTGCGTACTGGTGTTCTATGTTAGGACCCAAAGCAGGACAGCACACACGCAATGTTTCCCTTCACGTATGTTAACACACTTGTGCATTTAGTGGCAGGTAACTCTATAATGTCTCTGGCTCTGATCAGTCTGTATTGTATTTTGATATATTTTCTTTGAAATTAGAATATAGTATGTTTACATGAGAAGATTTTTCATATTATTTGAGAATCCTTAGTTCAGTGACCATCGTACAAAATAAAAAGCATAATCATTTGTAAGAAGACATTTTTAGGTATGAAAAATTACTGATGACAACTGCTACAATGTGTCACGTTTGTTTTAACTCTGTTACGAGATGCATGAGCTGTCACAGCTGACAAGTAGAAACAATACACTGTTATATAAGTTTGACTCAGCAAATCAAAGTTTAGCCATGTAAAATGGGAAAAGCCATTCGAATGCAACTGGAAAATATTTTACACTTGATCAAAGTCTATTAGTAACAAAAATCTACTAGAATGCAGGCTTTGATTATTTGAAACTACAAAAACAAAAACATGCTCAGCACCCATTAGGAAGGAGCCACCTTCATTCTTCTTTCCTAATATAAATGAAAATCGTTATTAGAGAGGACTAAATGCCTCAAGTATTTCTTCTAATTTAGGTGGGATAATGGTGTGCGTCTGAAAGTTGGTCAGTAGTTACACAGAAGTAGGGTTCCACATGGTCCATTTGCAAATTAAGTCTTGGTTGATGTCCACAGGTCTAGAATAATTTTTCATAGTGTTCTCTTTTACTTTAAAGCACGCTGACATAAAGGAGAAATTATGTGGTCACACTAACCACACATCATAATATTTTTATGTCAAATAAGTCAAATCATGGCAGTTTTTAAAGATGTAGATGCAGCAAAGTTGGATTTTTCCCTGTTTTTGCTAGCCTTGGATCCACAGAGCTATTCTCAAGTTGTTGATATTGGTGATAGTCTGATAGTCCGTCTACTTCCCTGCAAGAGCAGCTGTTCAAATTTTTCAAAGGAATGATAATTTTAAAACTAAATTAATCATCCCTATATAAAAATTTTAAACTTTTTGAGAGAGTAAAGTTATGATCTCATATGGTCGCAAGGCTGAATGAGTTTCATGCTTTACCCATTTGTTCATTTACTTCACAAAATGGCTATAATGCTTCTGGTCACAGAAAAAAAAAAGGTCAAAAAAGAAAACACAATCTTCTATTCTCAGAGCTCACATTCTAGTGTTGGAGCATTTATTGAAGGGTGCGACTTCACTTTTAAATTACTAATTAAGCGTTTTCCATGGCAGTGGCAGTGGGCCCCGTACGGCGTTAGATACTATGGACACGAAAGTGTGTGTCTGTCTCTCCCAGTGTCCCCCTGGGTTTAGAGATGTTGTGCATACAACAAAAATAAAGAGAAAGTAAATGTTTGCAAACATCGACGACACCGCGGTGTTGCGGTGAAAGTGTGCAACGACAACACACGCGCACGCGTGACCAGAGAAGCCGTCGGGCGGTTTCAGCCGGAGCAAAGCTTGAGTGTCGGGGGTGACACCTGACTCGGTCCGCACCGAAGGCGAGAGGACGGGAGGGGCTGCGGCGGGGCGACGTGGGACAGCCGGGGTCTGGGGGCCGGCCGAGGGACGTGCAAAGGGCTCGGGGTGTCCGAGGGAAACCCGGGAGTGACGCAGGAAGCCGGCGGGGGCCTTCCCGCGACGTCAGCCCACCCCGCGCCCCTGGGCGCCCCTTCCCGAGGGGCGAGCGGGCCGGTGGCTCGCTGGGCGGGAGGGCGGACCGGGGGACGCGCGGTGGCGGCGGGCGCCTGGCCCGTCCCGGTCGGAGGTCGCGGCTCCGGCCCTGCAGCGCGGACGCCCGAGTGTCCCGAGTGCCCTGACGCGCGTGTCCCGCAGGGCGGTACGTCCCGCTGTGCGACCCGGACGGCTACTACAGGCCCGCGCAGTGCCACGGCGGCGCCGGCCAGTGCTGGTGCGTGGACAGGTTCGGCAACGAGCTCGCGGGGTCCCGGCGGGACGGAGCCGCGGACTGCGGTAAGAGCGGGTGGCGCGGGGACTGCGGGCCGGGGAGGGCGGGGGCGGCCGCGGTGTCGCGCAGCGGCGCGCTGCAAATGACAGCCGCATGAGCACGTTTCCTTATGTTTGGGTGAGAAACATGCGGCTTAATGGTTTAAAGGATAATTATAACTGATACTCTGATTTTTTACTACGAACATGAATTTTGTCTATGGACCTAAAAAATAATTAACAAATGGAGCATCACATACGTGCACTTTAAAGTTTTAAAAGTGGTGTCTTTTGTACTTCATAAGATATTTTTCCAGAATGCAAGCTTCGGATCAGTATTTTTGTCTGTGCTGTGGAGAGTTTTCACAACAAAAGCCACTGAGCTTTACACGTACCCCCCACACACACACACCGGGAATTAATGGGTTGGATTTCAACTAATACAAAAAATGATCACAAGTGAAAATAAAGTACTTAGTCTTGCGTTTTAGAAAATGTTTAGATACCTCCTTCATGCAATTTTTAGGATGATAGATTAAAATTATTTAGGAAAAGAGAAATGGTACAGAATAAAAAGTGATCTCATTTAATGCTTAAATTCCTGCTCTGCTTCATGTATTCCGTAACATTTTTGGCTTCCGAGGTCAGACAGGATCGGGCGTGTTCAGGGCGGCACGGTTGTAGACTCCGTAACGTTTTTAATAGCCTGGTTTGGGTTTTCTGACCTATGGTCTTCAGTAGGAAGACGTAGTGAACATGTCTTTGTAGTACGTAGTGTAAATGTAGTTTAAACATGTCTTTGTAATATGTAGTTGCTTTGCTAATTACTTCAGTTATCAGTGATGTCAGTGATGGATAAAGAATTTTATTTTTTATGTTGTAAATGAAAATTATATGTAAATAATTTCAATAAGTGAACCATAAATTATGTCGGAAACATGAACTTCTGAGTTTTCTTAGCAGGTTGCAATTAAGAAAATATATCAACTTGGAGAATAGAAACACCATTTCTTAACGTAAGATGGGAATTTCACTGTGCAGTATTGTGAGATTAGCTAATTTATAAACATTCAGTTACATTAATAGGATGTATTATAACTGCCAAAGAGTTATAGACAAAGATGTCAGAATAGAAAATAAACACCAACTAGCATTTGAGGAGATGAAAGTCAACACATGCTGAGGTATATGTGCATTATTGCCTCAGTGAATACGAATACCTATTTAAAATTTTAAAAATATTTTTTAATATTAATGACTAGCTGTATTATTCAGTTGTCTACCGTTGTGGTAACAAATACCCACTTGATGACTTAAACACCACCAGTTTATTATCTTACAGTTCTGTGCGTCAGAAGGTGAACAGGTGTCACTAACTAAACACCAAGCTGCCAGCAAGGTTGTGTTTCTTTCTGGAAGCTTCAGAGAGAAATATGTTTCTTGCCTTTTGTGCCTACCTTGGCTCAGGGACCCCTTCCTCCAAACTCCAAATTAACAAGATTGCCTCTCTGGCCATTCTTCTGTAGTGTATCTCCCTCTGACTCTACCTGGGAAATGTTCTTTGATTTAGGGACCCAAGCGACAATTTGGATCCACCCGGATAATCTCTCCAGCTTGAGGTCCTTGCCTTAATCACATTTGCAAGGCCCTTTTATGTGTAAAGTAACATAGTTTAGCTTCTGTTAATTGGACATGAACATCTGGGGAGAAAATTATTCTGCCTACCACACTTGTAGAAAAAATTTCAAATACTTTGTAAGATTTAAGTCCAACACAAACTTCTATAAACACTTTAAATCGCTGTTGCTGGACTGAAGAACTTACGTAGCATTCCTCAGTAGTGATTCCACACTGGGCACGTACATCTTAAAATATGATGGTGTTTTAACATACGAGAGTTTTCCAGAGAATGGGTATTTCCTTGTCTTTGTTTAATGAGCTGAAGAACAAATTACTTTTTTTTAATTTTCTCAATTTTCATCAGAATTGTACCTCTCTCAGAAATTGTCCCACGACTCTGTCAAATAAAGGTAATGTTTACTTTTTTCTAAGCTGTCGATCTTGAGATCTCTGGAGATTTTGCGAGTGGAGATTTCCATGAATGGACGGATGATGAGGATGCCGAAGGTGACCTTGTGAACGATGAAGATGAATTTGAAGATGATGATGAGGATGAAGGGGACGATGATGATGGTGGTGATGACCACGACGGGCACATCTGATCGATGGCAGACGAGATCCATAAAGTCTACGTTTCTAGTATTTGCAAAGTGATAGCCTGTTAAGAATTACCTTCTTGCCCCCAAAACAAAGTGATTCTAAATCTCACATATATTTTGTATAATTATTTCAAATATTGAAGCTAAAGTCATAGAACTTTATGTTTAAATAAGAATCACTTGCTTTGAGTTTTTATATGCCTTACAGAAAAAGAAAACACATACGGAGTCTAGCCAGACAAAAGGAAGTTTCGAAGATCTACTAAAATAAATTTTTCATAAGAAAAACTTTGTAAATCTCACACAAACAAAATGACAACCAGTGCTTGGGATGGTTTGTGTTATTTTTCATGAGAGATAGTCTAAGTTATATTCACGATAACTTATTAGTGACTGTGGCCCCACGGATTTTGTAAAATCATGCATGACCTTAATTGCATTTCCAAAGTAGCATCTTCACAAACCTAGAGCGAGTCAGGGTAACTGGGAGATCCCACATGTTAAGAAAAGCAAAGTGACAACGGTAGGTACTCCGCTGTGCTTACGTTAATACCGGTGTTTTCAATTATGAAATTATTAGGGATATGATAGGATATTTTACAAAATGGCAAGTATGGAAAACCATGCATTCTGAAAGCTAATAATTTAGTTTTCTTTTCTAATATGTATTTTAATTTTGATGGAAGTCTCATGTAGATGTTTTTAATATTCTTTAACAGCATGATTTCTTTACCTTTTGAGTTTTTTTTTTTTTTTTATCTTTCTGACCAGCAACTTAGGGTAAAAAATTTAAATTAGGAAGATAAAGAGAATTTATTGAAACTATATTTTCACAAAAACTATGTCATTTGCCCCAAGGTCAAATTTTCAAATCTTAATTCTCATTTTATTTCCCATTTTAGATTAAAATTTGCATTTAATCTTAGCAATATGCCATTTTTGTTAGTAGTGCTGAAACTTAGAGATCGTATTGTATGGTGCCTTGCAAAAATAGAAATAGAGAGGTTTTAGCATGCATACCAATATAGGATCATAGACAATACATAAGCACACCTAATTAACAAGTTGATATCGGTAAAGGTACTGCTGCTGGAATGGAGAACATGGAATATGTTTCTTTCTTTTTTTATTGTTACATAATTGCCATGTGGACTTGTTTATGATTATTGTGTAGAGTAGCATTTAAAATCTAACTGTAGGAAAATATTACTTTAATCCGTGTATTTAAGTTAGCATGTTAATTAATTGTGTATGCATTTTGGCACACTGTCACTTTTCAGTATATCAGACCAATGGTTTCGTGCCCATAATAAAAATGGAAAAACCTGTTGGATGTTACTCTTTGGTATCTTTAATTTCCATAGTGGGTCAGCTGGTTTCCTGGTATACAATTCATTGAAAGCAAACTTGGTGGATTCTTCCCATTTAATTTATAGACACTAAATAAAAACTTTAATGTTGACCTTATGTAATACTACAAGTATAATGCATTTTCTTTTTTACTGTTTATGTATAGTTTACAAAATAAAGAATCTTGTAACCAAATTAAACTGGTCCTCCATGGTTTTTCCAGAGTACACATAGTAGCATGCAGGGCTCTTAATCTTAATTCATTTTTTTTTCACTCTTTTTTGTCATCTCTTGTTTTTATTGAACATTTTGCATGATTACATTTTATTTCTTCATATAATGTTAATTACACATCTTTTAAAAAAATTTTGGTGCTTGCCCTAAATTTTACAATAAACACTTTGAATTAAATGTAAGTGCATCTTCAAATGACACTACAACACTTCCTGTGTAATGCAGCTGTCTCATAACTAACCAGTTTCAATTTCTCCTGGCTACTTTTTGTATTATTGTTCTCTTTCATTTCACTTATTCATATCGTCTTAATGGCCCAACCCACTATTATTACTTTAAATAAATATTTATCTTTTAGAACAGTTTGGAAAAAAAATTAAAATATTTTATTTTACTTTTATTTATTTTTCCTCTTCCTTTCTTTTTTTTTAAATTGTTTTTATTTCAGCATATTACAGGGGTACAAATGTTTAGGTTACATATATTGCCTTCGCCCCACCCAAGTCAGAACCTCAAGCCTGTCCATCCCCCAGATGGTGCTCACCACACCCATTAGGTGTGAATATACCCATCCCCTCCTCGCCCTCCCACCTGCCTGACAGCCAGTGAATATTACTGCTGTATGTGAATTTAAGTGTTGGTCAGTTAATACCAATTTGATGGTGAGTACATGTGGTGCTTGTTTTTCTATTCTTGTGATACTTCACTTAGTAGAATGACCTCCAGCTCTATCCAGGATAATACAGGAGGTGCTAGATCACCATTGTTTTTTGTGGCTGAGTAGAACTCCATGGTATACATATACCACATTTTATTAATCCACTCATGTATTGATGGGCATGTGGGTTGTTTCCACATCTTTGCAATTGTGAATTGTGCTGCTATAAACATTCTAATGCAGATATCTTTTTTATAGAATGTCTTTTGTTCTTTTGGGTAGATGCTCAGTAATGGGATTGCTGGATCAAATGGTAGATCTACTTGTATCTCTTTGAGGCTATCTCCATATTGCTTTCCACAGAGGTTGCACTAGTTTGCAGTCCCACCAGCAGTGTATGAGTGTTCCTATCTCTCCGCATCCATGCCAACATTTATTGTTTTGGGACTTTTTGATAAAGGCCATTTTCACTGGAGGTAAGTGATATATCATTGTGGTTTTGATTTGTATTTCCCTGATGATTAGAGATGTTGAGCATTTTTTCATGCACTTGACAGCCTTGGAAACATTCGCTGATCATGTCTGTCTGTTGGCAGCTACCCGTGCATACACATGTATGTGTGCACTGCATACGTGTGTGCTGGAGTAATAGCAGAACTGGATCAGACTGAGTTTGTTAAAATCGTTGTGTCTTTGAAAGTCTGCACTTGTTAATGCTGCACGTGGCAGAGAGAGGAAGGGAGATGGAGGGAGAGAACATTGCTGGGGGAAAAGAAAAATCTCGACAATGTACGATCCTAATGGAGAGAAAAGATACAATTTACCAGTTTTGCACCTTTACTATGTGTGAAAATTGTTAATTACATCCTCATCACGACTGTTTTCTGCCTTTTTACAGACAAGGAAACTAAAGATCGTGCGGCATCGCCCAGGTCGCAGAACGAGTGAGGAGGTGGGTTAAGTTACCTCCTCCCGTCGGCCTGGTTCCGGCATGTCACATTCCTGACTGTGTCACCAGCTTTGGTAGGACATGGCAAGCTGCAGTTTGTTATCTTGGAATGACGCCTCAAAGCTCAAAAATTGTTATTTGTTGATAATCATAAAAATTTTATTTCAGATCAGTCTGAACAGAAAAGCAAAAAGATCAGTCCACGATTTTTTCTAGGTTTCTTTTGAAATTGTTTTAAGACAAACATTTTCTTATGAGCAGTTTATAGGCTATCTGGGTCAATAATTATTTCTAGGAATTTTATTTTTCTAAATGTGGTTTTTATTCATAAAAGAGTGAATTTGACACAATTAGGTGAATCTAATTTAAAACAGCAGTGTGTTTCTACCAAGAAAACCTGAAAACAAACAGGACAATTGGGACATCAAAGGGCAGGGTGCTCACTTTTAAGAATATTTTAATTTTGTGGATAATAATCAATATTCTTGCAAAAATTAAGAACGTATTTTTATTCTGGAAAAGGATATGGTTTTCCCAAAGGAAGGTAAATAATAAAAGACACCTGTGTAAATTTAGGGTTACAACAATTTCTATTCTTTATTGAACAGAACTTTTTAAATCAATATGAAAACAGTTAAGTGCACTTAAATTTTTAAAATGTATTTCTGTCATTTGTATGAGAATCTAATCATTCAGTCTAGGGTGATACAAAGCCAATGACTACAGCCTTGAGGGCAATAACTTTGAAAAATAGTGCAAATCTAAGTTAAAATAATGGCGCTATGTTTCTTACTGACATTATTTTACAAGCATCAAGTAAGAGATCCTTCTCCTGCGTCCTTTGCTGGCCACTGACTTTCTGTTTTGTTTATACGGTTATATCTCGCTGCCAAAGGAAATGGCTGAATTTCTCGTGAGACACATTGAAAGTCACCGTTGTGCTTTGTAAAAAAATGCAAACACACGCCGAGCCACCGGCGACCTGTGCTTCCCAAACCGGTATCTCCTTGAAGTTCGTAAGGGAGGAACACATCGAGTTGTGGGGAGACTATGTCCATAAAAGACGTAAGTATTTATTTTAACACTTTAGCACAGCTTGTGGAACCGAAGAACCGAGGACATTTCTATGTCTACGGATCGTTTTAAAAAGCGCCGATGCGTCAGAGAACACGCACCTGGAAGAGCAACCCAAGGCGGAAACAGCTGGAAAACCAAAGCGTCTTCAGAAGAGACCAGGAAGTCGGGGGAGAACTGAGGTCAGGGCCGAGCGTTGGAAGCGTCTGTGGCTGGTCAGGGAAGGGCAGGTGCCTGGTGCGGGCGGGGAGCGGGACTGAGACCCGGGAAAGGCTCGGGCAGGAAGGGTTTGGTTTCACCTTCCCTGCGCTAAGGCATCCCGGGTACGTGTTCAGCACGTGGTAGATTAAAGAGCTGTGGACAAGACAGGAAGGTATTTTGACAAATCATATTTTCCCGAGTATCGTTTGGAGAAAACGGAATGGGAATGACACAGTGGGTAAAACGACACTCTGATTCGAGGCCACGGTGAGCAGGAATGCACATTTTTAGCCGCATTCTGTGAAAGTTTACGATCCGGGGATTGAAGAAATTATGCCCATACATGGCTATTTTCCATTTTCTTTTCCTCTACCCCTAACTTTTTCCTTGCTGGTATTAGGTTTCATTTTTATTTGTGTGTTTGTTTGTTATTAAGATTCAGGAAATTAGCCGAGAAATTACAGCCACTGCATATTCCAGGCATGAAGAGTCACAGAGGAGTATTTTTTTCTTTTTACTGCATTCCTTCCCTTCAACAAGACTCGGGAACCTTCCTACACAGTCTTCTCAGCCAAGGCTTGTGGGGGCCGGGGCAGCCCGTGGACTGCGCTGTGGACCTGGGAGTCACTCAACGTCAGCGTTGGTCTCCAGGTGCGAAGTTGCCCGGCGTCACGTCAGAAAGGTAAGCTCATCGGTGGGAACGGTGCGTTTATCTTAGATTCCGCAGCTCTCATATCTGGATACGTCCTCCCCCTCCCCCAGGCTGTGACCGCAGGGAACAAACAGTTCATCTTCTCACATTGGGTTGTGTTCTTGTTCGCATTGTTGCATGGCTGTGTGCGGACTCTTCTCCCTGTGATAGCTCTCCCAAGGCAACACCCAACAGGAAAAGTTTTATTTTAATTTGTTCATGTTTTGTTATACTGGATTCTTCATTTTAGCATGTAATTCTCACCCAGGGTCTGGACAAGGCTCGAGAGGAACCTGTGAACTCCTGGGCACGGTGTGCAAAGCTCTGTTTGATGTCCCGCACGAATGCGACCCAGCCCACTGCACCTGGGTTCCAGGAACGGCACACTCACAGAGAAAATTCAGTCAAATACGGATTCAGGCCCAGTTACCCCGTTGGTGAAACACCTAATTTAGTCATTTGGTGATTCCTGTTCATCATGGTTCAAGTTAGGTGGCAGAGAGTGGAATCCTTAGAAAGGGCTGCTGCCTCCAGATTGAGAAACAGCCCTGCAGCTGGCTTTGGGGCCGCACGCGGCTGCCCTCAGGAATCCTGCACGTTCCGGAAGCTTTGCCACTGCTCCAAACGATACAGCTGTTACCTTATGAATCAGAAAGCTGGGTTTCTGCCAAGACTGCAGTAGGGTGGTTACCTGCCTGTCAGGCTGGGCTTGCACAGTTAGGAACAGGAACTTGGGGAGCACTGCTTCTGCCTCAGTTTCTCCTCCTCACGTGCGATGATGGACAACAAATCTGAGCCTCGCTCTGAGCTCACCGAGAGTCCAGGCAGCACAGCGGACGCCCCCCACTCGGTGGGGGAGTGAATGCCCAGAGCTGGGATACGCGCCCAACTCCGTTCTTTCGGCAGTCACTGATGGGATGCTCGTCCTGGGCTAGCGGACGCTCCTTCACGTCGAGGTTTAGCTCCCTGAATCCCCAACAGGCTTTGCTTTCCAGTGCCAAATACACGCAGCTGTCCTCAGTTTACCCGTCATGGCGGGCTTGTTCACCCAGTCAGAAAACAGCCACCTGCCTTCCGGGTCTCTCGAGCCCTAACTCTTCCCACGTGGCTGTGTCAGACTGTTCTTAATTCAGGACACGGAAGCCTCCCTTCTCTCCTCTTCTGAAACAATTTAACTTAATTCTCCTTTAAAGATTGCAACAGCTGGAAACCCTAAACTGAGAAAACCAAAAAATTATCCTCAAGTGAAGCAAAAAATTTGCAATTTCATTTTACTGCTTCTTTTCTGATAAACGGAGTAAAGCAAAAAGGCCAGGCAGTGATTAGTTCACGGAAACTCGCTGCTCCAGTCCTCGCGCATCAAGTGTGCAGCGGGGGACGGCCCAGGGCTTCGTCCGGGTCACGGTCGGGACCTTGATTGCAGGACGCTAAAGTCGCTGCTCTAGATGGTTCAGTTCTGGTCTCCGGAAGCTCTTGTGGCTCCTTCTCAGCCTGCAGGCTCTGCCACAGCCGTCTCGTAGAAGACGGGCACCCCTCGTGGCCTCGGGCCCACGTTCCAGACTTAATCTGGCAAATCCCTGCTGTGTTTCCACCTGTTGGAAACACTTCACTTAGGGCTCGTCTCTCTGTGTGCTCAGAGACTTCCAACTTCAGTTTCTTATTGCTTCTTCCACCCCCTTCCCTGGGACTCGCATTCCAGACCCCCACTCCTCACACCGGGAGCTGCTGACTTGCTGTGTGCCCTGAGTTCCCCGAGCCCGCCTCCGCTGCTACTCCCGAGGGTGGGAGACGGAATGTTCTCTGCAGCAAAATGTGCTTTGTCTGCGGGGCTTTGCAGCATTTAAGGTTAGTGTCCACCAAATACAAATAGTAGAGTCATTATGTAAAATTGATTCGATTTATTTTATATTTATATGCAGTATTTTAAAATATAATTGAAATTGTCATTGTACTATGATACTGAGATATGATCGGTTTAAAAAAAATCAATGTATTTGAAGAATGGGTGACGTTGCCACACCAGCTGTGAGAGTCGATGGTGAGCAGGAACATATTTAGGATTCAGTCCCTGGAGACTGGTCCCCCTGCAGTGTTCTCATAAATCCACCGCGGTGGAAGGGTTAATCAATATTAATCAAACGTAGGCCCCATGCGCACGCCCGTAATGCCAGCACTTTGGGAGGCCGAGCGAGGAGGATGGCTTGAGGCCAGGAGTTTGAGACCAACCTGAGCAACACAGTGAGACTCCTTCTCTACAAAAATTAGCCAAATTAGCTGGGCGTGGTGGCGCACACCTATAGTCCCAGCTGCACGGGAAGCCAAGGCAGGAGGATGGCTTGAGCCCAGGAATATGAGGTTGCTGTGAGCTAAGACACCACTACACTCACTCATACCTGGGCAACAGTGAGTCCCTGTCTTCAAAAGATACAATAAAATACTAACCAAAGATAAAGCTTGGAATTCAGTGTCTTATCATGCCAGGGGAGGGGCCTGTCCCAGGAGGCCGATGCACAAACCCTGGGAGCAGTTTGCAACACGGCGCAGCTGCGGCTGCCGGGCTCCTGCCAGGCCCTTGGGTGGTTTCAGATGAGGAGCTACTCGCTGCTGTTAACTGTGAAGCTGGAAGGTTCTGCAATGTCTCATTGTTACTATCTTGGACCTGGATCTCACGGAAAGCTGGATCAGTGCGTTTCTAGTCCTGTAGCTCAGAACCCATGACTGGACTTGGACACCTGCACTTCCTGGAATGCTTGGGAAACACAGCACCCAGACACCTGCCGATGCTGTTCCTGTCCCACGACTCCCCACTGACGCTGCCGCGCAGGTCTGGGGTGGGGGCTGCTGTCCATCTGTGTCTGTGTTCGGGGCGGGTGGAGCCGACAAGGCACCCTCTGTCTCCCGCTGTCTGACAAGGGCACGGCGAATAGGCCACACTCATCTCCTTCACCCTACGCAACGTCAGACTGAATTTCGGGGTCAGCACTCCTTGCCATGCGGACCCTTTCCTAGCTGTTCTCTCTAGGGAAGGCGGGTACGCCCCCTGGCCATGGGACCAGGGCGTGGGAGTGTGTACGGGTGGCCGGATGATTCCTTAGCACTCGCAGAGGGGCCCGCAGTGGGTCTGGGTCGCTGGAGCGCACATTTCCAGTAGAAAGGGACTCTCGCTACTAGGAAGGGAACATGTGACAGGTGATGTGGGACAGGGAAGATGCGCATGGCAGTTTATGTCCTAGAACCTTCTGGGAGAATTTCCAGGCTTCCCTGAATTGCTCGAAGGGTCTCAGGCAATGACGTTGCCCTCTAATGTATCGCGACACTGACTTGTCATCTCGTGGCAGGGGTAGCAGGCCCCTTTCAGGGTTTCCCGACACGCTATCCTGCCCCTGGGGCACCCCAGCTTCTGAGAACTCCACATAGTTACAGGGTCAGGACCCGGCTATCAAAAATAGATTTACTGACATGTTAATGAAACTGAAGCTTCAGGTTTTCTTACATGGGGACCGGCCTGGAGCCGCCTGCGGGAGCCATCAGCCCTCTTGAGCCCTGCGGGGACGCTGTGGATGTGGCCTCGTCACGCACATCCGATCAGGCAGCCTGAGTCTCTGGACTGCTTTCCCAAAGAGGCTTCTCTTGGCTGCGCGGCTTCTCACCTTCACCTGCCCAAAGCAAAGACGTCAGGCGCTGGCTTTGCCATCCTTGCACGCTGCTGAGCGATGCTTCGAAGCTGTGCTTTTGCATCAGGGTCAGACTAGAGAGAACTGACCCAGGAATGATATTTGGGAAGATTTCCCAGAGAATTCTTATCATCCTCATTATTGTATAGCTACGGCAGAAATAGAAGTCTTTGGGTTGATAAGCAAAGATCAGAAATGATGCGTTTTCTATTCAATAGAGGAACTATGCTTCCTTCGATCTCATTAACCGAATAGGAAACATTATTTTTATTACTCTGGGTGAATTGAGTGTGTCTATTTTAATATACTTCAATTTCTTCCCTTTTCATTCTTTGTGGTGACGTTGTCGCCTTGGCTAAAAGTAAGAAAATAAATGAGACGAGACAGAAAACCTTCCCAGCCATGCTCAGCTTACGTACCCGCTGCCATTTCGAATTGTGGTTGTCTTTATTTTTTTACCCACCAAGGATTCCTTCCTTCTTTGCCCCCGAGACTTCGCACACGCTGAATACACAGGCTGCCCGATTCAGAGCCCTCCGAGTATGCAGAGTGGAATTCCCATCCACTCTACCAGTCGGACTTCGGCTACGGAAAACAGAATGTGTCTCCCGTTACCGAGTAAAGGCAAGGGTAGGGGTTAACCTGAAAGACTTGAAATAAAATCCAATGTCAGGAAAATATTTGACATTGAGTCTTATTTGGAGCAGGGATCTGGTGCTGGGAGAATATTTTATTAAACTTTTCTCACTGTTGATTGACATTAGGCAGATACCACTGGATGAGTTCATTTCAGAATGTTTGGCGGAAGGGGGAATTTTAGCGAGTAAATTGGAATTATGTGCACTTTACTCACTCTTTTCTGCGTAACAGGACAGAGTTGAATGGACTCACGGTCCGATGACGTTGCTTGTTTGCCGAGCCCGCACGAGCCTGCCTTTGAACACTTGCCACTTTAGAAAAGACAGCTGTCAATCTACCTCGACTTGTGGGCCTCCTTGGGAAGTGAAGTGTCTTTGTGGTTGGAAGGCTCAAAAAACAAACATCCCAGACAGTTGCTATCTGAGCTACAAATCATTCCTTCCCTTCAGGTTATTATCTGTATTAATAATTATTATAACCACATGTTTTCTCTCAGTTGATGTTTTGCCATTATTGGCTTAAACTGATAGAAATCTTAGCCTTGTACCTTTTTTTTTTTGGCATGCAAAACAAGTAGGGATTAAAGGATACAAACTAGCAGTATATTTAGTAGACTGCCTTTTAGCAGAGCAGAAGGGTTTTAAACAAGATGAATTTAAGGGTTATTTTTTTGTTCTACTCTGTAAACCTTATTTTTAAAAGTTATTTTACTCTATTTTTACTCAGGTATAATTTAAATATAAATACATTTATATACATTTAAAAATCAACTTTACTGAGGTATAATTTACATTTAACAAAATAAACTGCACTAAGTGTAAATTTTAATGAGAGTTGGAAATTTTATGTAACTACTAGAAAAATCAATACACGTTGTATTCCCATTAACCTCAAATTTTTTTTATGGTTTTTCCCAGTCAACGACACACACATCTGGCCCCAGGCAGCACCGGCCAACACTGCAGATTCCTTTGTCTTTCCGAGTCCCACGTCGGATCACAACGAACGGGTTCTTTTGAGCCTGGGTCTGTCTCTCGGCCTGACGCTCCGAGCTCCTTTGTGTTGCTGCATCGTCGTGGTTCCTGTCTCTGTTGGTGAGTGTGTTCCGGCCCAGTGACACGCCTTCGCTTGTTACAGGGCGTGGGGTGTTGGCGATGTTTACTCGCTATGTCAAAACGCTGCTATGAACACTGTGTGGAAATGTGTTTACCTTTGTTTCGGTAACTAGGCGCGGACTTGTGTCATGTGTTATGCACGTGCTTACCTTTAAATGAAACCGCCAGACTGTTTCTAGAACGGTTGTACCATGTAGTGTTAGACCAGCCAGGTGAGAGAGTCCTGGTTTCAAGCCCTGTTCTAAAGAGTCTTTATGCTGAAATAAAGTACATGTAGAAAAGTTCGCGGCCCTTTAGAACTCTTTCTCAGGCCTCCTTATAGTAACTGCAACTCAACGGTAATTATTTTTCTGACTTCTATTGCCTTGGAACAATTTTGCCTAAATCGAAGTTTATACAAATAGACTCACACCCTGAGTCTGCTTTCATGTCGGGTTTGCTTTGTTCAGCACTATGGCTCCGTATTTATATACGCGTTCATACAGCAGCAGTCTATTTTTCATTGTTGCGTAATATTCCATTGTTTGAACACAGCATGGTTTCTTTTTTATATTCTGTGTTTTTGATAGAGGTGTCATCTAGTAGTGGAGTGTCGGGTTCTAGAATAAGCATCTATTCAGCTTTCATAGATATCACCAATTTCCTACAATGATTGTACCAATTTACAAAACCAATAGTAGATCATGAGAGTTCAACTTATACCAAATATTTGACTCATTCAATATCACCAAGTTTCTTCTTTCTAAGTTTAGCTGCTCTGATCTGTAACAGTATTACTTTATGGTTTTAATTTTGGCTAATTGCATCAATTATGTTTTCATTTACTTGTTATTTAATATCTTCTTTATGGAGATGCTGCTCAAGTCTTTTGCCCATTGATTTATTAAGTTTTCTTTTTCTTATTGATATTTAGGAGATTTTTACATATTATAGAAACAGGGTGCTTATTGGATAAATGCATAGCAATTATATTTTTCCTGTGTCCTCTGTCAGTGGTTTATTTTGATGAAGAGAGATTGATAATTTTAATTAAGTTTAATTTATTACCCTTTATGATTAATGCTCTTTTGGAATTATTGAATTCTATTTGGGAAATACATACCAATCCCAACATCAGGAAGATATTCTTCAACGTAATATTCTAGAAATGTTATTGCTTTGTCATTTACATTTAAATTTGAAACCAATTTAAAATTGGTATTATGTACGATAAGAGGTTAAAGGCATGGTTATTCTCTGCATATGGATATCAGCCAACCCAGCACCATTTATTGATAAAATAATCCTATCACTGCTCTATTGCCATAGTATCACTTTGTTGTAAAGCAAGTTAAAAAAATGTTTATATGATTATATATATCTTTGGAGACGCATTCATAGTTTATCTATCCTTGAAATATTACTGTATGGTTTAAATTGCTATAGCTTTATAGTAAGTTATGATATCAGAAATGGTAAATCTTTTTTTTTTTTTTTGAGACAAGGTCTTGCTCTGTCACCCAGGCTAGAGTGCAGTAGCATTATCATAGCTCACTGCAACCTCAAATTCCTGTGCTCAAGTGGTCCTCCTGCCTCAGCCTCCCAAGTAGCTGGGACTACAAACGCACACCACCATGCCCAGCTAAATTTTATATATATACATACACACACACACACACACACACACACACACACACACACACACACATATGTTTTGTAGACTCGGGTTCTTGCTATGTTGTTCAGCCTGGTCTCAAACTCCCGGCCTCAGCCATCCTCTCACCTCACCCTCCCAAAGTGCGAGAATCACAGGTGTGAGCCACTGCGCCCCACCTGAAAAGGTAAATCCTGAATGTTGTCCCACTCCTTGAACATTGCCTTTGCTATTCTAAATCCTTTGCATTTCCATGTAAGTTTAAGATCAGCTTATGAATAGCCACCAAAAGCATGCGGTTTTATGCTCACTGGAATTTCTTTGAAACTACAGATTAATTTAAGAAGACTTGAACTTTTAAAATATTGACGCTAGCAACCACGAAACAGCTGCTTTTATAATCATTTAGATCACGTTTAATTTTTTTAATATTTTTAAATTTTTATATATTTAAAGTAGAGGGCTTACTAAACCTTTTTCTAATTTGAATTGTACATAGCTGATTTGTCTATAAAGTTAATTTGCTAATTTTTGTCGCTATTGTATACACATTTGATTTTTTATATAGACACTGAATCCAGCAGCCTTGGTTAATTTACTAAATAATTATATTAATTTGTAGATTTTGTATTACTTTTTATGTAAACAATACTGCCATCTCCAAATTTTATGTAGTACTGTTACAGACACATACACAGAAACATACATTACATCTATACATGAGTGTATACACACACACGCACGAGACTCTAGTAGTATTAATATATATTTTATAGGAATAATGAAAGTAAATATTCAGACTTCTTTCCCAAATTAAAAGAAAAACTGTCAATATTTTACTATTAGTTCTGAGGTTAACTACAGTGTTTTGGAGCTATTTTACACCAAGTTAAGGAAATTTTATTATACTTCTAGTTTCCTGAGATATTTTATTATGATTAGACACTCACATGGATCGTGTGCTTTTTCCGCATCTCTATGTTAACCATTTGTTGTTGTTTCTTTATTATGTTAATTCGTGAATTTTATTAATTGAATTTCAAATCTTCAACCCTTACCTTCTTGGAACAAACCCAACTTTCTTCTATGTATTAACTATTTTTTTTTTTTATTGTTTGTTGTTTATAGGGGTACAGGTGTTTAGGTTACGTATGATGCCCTTACCCCCCCTTACCCCCAAGTCCCAGTCCCAAGCATGTCCATCTCTCGGAGGGTGCACATTGCACCCTTTGTGTATGCATATATCCGTCCCCCTTCCCCCTCTCTCCCTACCCGACATCCAATAGATGCTATTCTTATATGTACACTTATGTGATGTTCAGTCACTACCAATTCGATGGTTAGTACATGTGGTGCTTGTTTTTCCATTCTTGGGATACTTCGCTTAGTAGAATGCGTTCCAACCCTATCCAGGAGTATACAAGAGGTGCTATATCACCATTGTTTCTTAAAGCTGAATAGTACTCCATGGTATACATATACCACATTTTACTAATCCACTCATGTATTGATGGACACTTGGGCTGTTTCTACACCTTTGC